>PVJO010020563.1:0-31759 GCA_004026905.1 Hystrix cristata
GAATTGTTTCTCTGATATAAGAGACCATAACTGTAAATAAGGACAAAGAGGTGTAATAGATATTATATAAAGGGAGGATGGTGTGCAGAGGAGAGGAGTGCTAGAAAGAAAGAAGGGGAAAAGCAGAAAGGCGACAGGGGAAAGAGAGGGGAAAGGGAAAATATGGAAAATGATGAATGAAACTGATATAAATGGGGGGGAGGGAGGAGAGGGGAGGGGCGGAGGAGAGGGGGAGAACCAAGATGCACCATGTATAGGTACAGAATAAATGTAATGAATGTGATCAATGTATGTAGAATGTACCAATACATGCTCTTGGTTTAAAATAAAAAAAAAATGAAAAAAAAAAAGAAAAATTAATGCCACTGAAAGAAGAAAAGGTTGATAAGAGAGGCAGGATATTAGTTATATGTACTGGGTATTTAGGAAAAATCATCCCCATTTTAGAATCTTTGCTGTTTCTCATTTTAGTGCTACTTCCTACTCCATGTTTAGATTTGTGGTAGGTGATATGCAAGATAGAGAGGTATGTAAAACAATGCTGACATTGGGAGATGGTGCATCTGCTCACAAGTATGTCACTAACAATCCAAACTACATAGGATAAATGTAGTAATTACCTACGCAACAGGGCTGTTAATTGTAAAATGCAATAAATTACAAGAATGACACTCTGGGCAACACTAGAGAATAAAACATGCTTTGGTTTGATGGGTATAGTAGATTATATACATACTTATTTAAAAGAAGTAAAATTGGGGAGGCATTTGTCATTTTGCTACCTAAAATACCTATAGGAATATTAACAAGCTCCATTTTCTGCCTGTGTTGTGTCTTGTCCTGAGATAGGAAATGGGGTCTCCAATCCTCTCCTAGGCTGTACTTTGTCAGTGGCCTCGCAGCCACCCTCCCTTGAAAGTAAAGAGAGATGCACAGGAAACGACATCCAACACCAGGCTGCATTAAGAGGCTGAGATAGTGCCTCCTGCCTTGGAAAACTGACTTAGTGAATCAGACTCTTAGAAGGCAACAGGAGGGAGTCTTTGACCTTGACTAACCCCGCGTGAGTGCCCTCATTTCCATAGACCTCATTCCAGCCTATCAAACTCAGGAAGAAGTGTGGAGGGTTGAGCAGTATCTCTGCCAAGATGAATACGTCAAGACTTCTTCTTACCTTCACCATCATGGGAGTCCCCAAGGACTTCTACTTTAGCCCTTTCCCCGAGCTTGGTAGGAGGGAGGAGGGGGCTGCACTGATCAGTCCTAAGTTCCTTCCTCCTGTTAGGAAGGGAAGAAGGTCTGAGCACATAGGACAATGCCCCACCATGGTGGCCTTATAAATCATCTTGCCATAACCCATTTGTAAGTCAACCCTGTAACATTTTCTCATAGAAGGTGGTGTTGAAAGGAAGCAGAAGCATAGAAAAGGGCTCCTCCCCTCTCTGACTCTCATGCGTACATTTTTAGGCAGTATTCAGTGTTTATAGCACTGTGTGTTTGTCTTATTTATACAGCAAACTTAGTCAATTTACATACAATTTCAGCACTGCAGTTTACTTCATGTAAACATTAATCTGTACTCTTTCATTGTTACTTCAATCCCTTCACATACCGTTATGCATTCTTTTAGTTTTTTTCATTTCAAATTAGAATAAATTGCAGTTTTCTGTTTTTGCAAATCTCAGGTGCATGGAATTGAGTTGATTACACCCTTCAATTTATACCCCTGTGATTTCATCACTTGGAGCAAGGGGTCTCGTTGGTTTTATTTCATTCTCAGTCTCCAACCCTCATTTCAATCCCCTGTAGACATACGTTGTAATTGTTCATCAAATCCACCCTTCAAATAGATACTTGGCTATATGCATGGGAAAAAAAGCAGTGTGTGATCCTGTGTATCCGAATGTACTCTATATGGAAAAAGAATTTTTGTATTATGAACCTCAATATGTTTTTATTACTCTCATCATTGTTAGTGCTTGGGCATTTATGGTGCTATATTTAAAACTAATTCATTTCTACTGCCTGGTGCCTATTTTACTGTTGAGTGTGTTCCAAATTTTACTTAACCTCTCTCCCAGGCATGAACACCTGAATTGTCTCTGAGTCCTTCCATTCAAACAACAACGTAATAATCACACATCTATGTCCTTTGAACCTGTTAGAAAAGCTCTCGAGGGCCTATATCCAGGAGTGCAGGATTGATGGACATTATATACCCGCTGAGTGCCATTGCCAGACTTCTGCTGAGTGAGGGCACCAGCTTGTAATAGTTCGCACTTCCATACAGAAGAAAACTTTTCTCCTTGTAATCTCATCAAAATACATTATGATCTCTTCTCAGTTTTGTCGAGTTAATCACTGTAGGCTGCTACTTCAATGCTGCTTTCATCTGTATTTCACTGATTGATATTGTAGTTGAGAATAATTTTATTTGGAGTCATCAAGATTTTGCATTCTGAGGATTGTCTGTTCACCACAAACTTTGACTATTTTATTGAGTTTCTTTGCATATGTACATATATATGTATATGTATATAGATAGATGTAGAGCAAGAACTTGTAGTATACTCTAAATAGAAAGAATTTGTCAGTTTTAGATATTGCAAATATCTTCTCCATATTTGTGAGGTTTGTTTGTGGTTTTACTATACACACTGTACAAGTGAGACATCGTATATATAAGTACTATGTTTATTATCATACAGTATCCTGCCATGTTAAATGCTAAGCCTGGATTACTTGGTCAAATTATGAATATTTTATAATGAATCTTGTTATGTATTGCCATATTGCTTGCCCAAGTTGTCTTTATGGCTTTTTTGCTAGCAACAAAGTGGTCAGGTTAGTCATAACCTGTAAAAATCATGTAGTTTTATTCCATTGATAATTTAGTAATTATTAAATAGTAAGCCACAGTTATTCTCCTTTATATGTCTTATATGAATTTTATTTTGATAGACTCTCATTTATTAAGAATCTTTTTATTATTGTAATAAATTTTAAAGAATTAATAACCAGTATTAGTAGAGGCTTACTTTGTCAAACAATTGTCTAAATGCTTCACTAATAATATTTAAATAATACCAAAATTAGACTGAGTTACTATTTCTCACTATACAAATGGAAAAACCTAATTACACATGTTAACCTCTCCTTTCCCTCATATTGGTGCAGGGATAATCGGTAACATGAAGTTTAGCTCTGTTGTGTTTAAAACATGTTTGTTTTACGCACCTTGCTTTGTGAAGCTAAGAAGCAAATATTGATCTTTTGTTTCATGCTAAAAACAGTTCCAAGAGCTTCAATCATTACTTGATAAATATTGGTTTTAAAATTTCTGTCATTTTTTTCTACTAGTAAATCCATTCTAGGTAATTTATATCTTGTATCATATCCATATTTTCTTCTTCCTTTTCTTTATTTTCTTTTTTATTTGTCTTTATTTCTCTTTCATATAGATTCACTTGTTCTTTAAAAAAATTTTACTTATTTCAGTATGAACAGGAGAAGGTGACAGGAAATAGAATTTGTTGGCTGCATCTTATATTCATAAAAGGCCCTAAATTTAGCCTTATTTCAAAATAAAGTTCTATACATTTCCCCTGTGATACACTGACAGGCTTAAAAGCAAAATATGTTTTGATTTCAACTTGAATTTTTAATTATGAATATTGAAATTACGCCTCTGTTCTTCTGATGAAGTGTGGAATCTCTTCAATTGGGGGATTCCATCCCCAAAACTGGAAGTAGCCATGGCCTCTCTGAAACTCTGTGATGCCTAAGTAAAAACTTATTTCCAATGCTTAAACGTACGAAAGGCATCTGAAAGCAAGATGGTGCTATTTCAGTACCTTACACTTGGCTCCTTACAACCACGTCTTGTCCTTTGTGGCTGTCTACATCTCATCATATGCAGCTTCTCACCTTTATGTCTTCTCCAGAGGCCACAGAAATACTTGAGGGTGAAAATATGGACAAAGATAGGTCTGAAAGAAATGTAGACAAAGTTGTTGCAATGGCTGTGTCTGCTTGGAGCTGTTTCATCTTAGGGCCCTGTGCTCTTTCATTTCTTTTAGTTCCATTTGAAACTCAGAATGGACAACCTTTAGATTGTGATACTATGGTGCCCTCCTCATGTGAATTTATTTTTTCTTTACTACTTTCTGCTCAGAATGGCAGTGAATTTTGGCAGTCTGAATCTGTCTTAGTTACTTTTCTGGTTGCTGAGACAAAATACCCAACACCCACAAATTAAGGGAGGAAAGGGTTATTTAGCTCACAGTTTGTAGAGGTTTCCGTCCATAATTGACTGGCCCCAAGGTAGGGCGGCATGGCAGCAACTAAGTCACGAGAGTGCATGAGCCCTCTTTCTGTCCTTATGTTTGATCCAGGCTACCTGTGCTCAGGGCAGGTAGCACTCACACTCCTAATGCTTGGACCCTTAGTCCTATCATTGCACCAGGAATCAATCCCAGCATCACACACTCTAGATCCCGCCACCTCTGAAAAAGCCCCACCTATGACTGAGTGAGGGTTTGGGGGGACATCTAGACACAAGCTGTGACACTGTCTTTCTCTATTTTCTTGCAGTCCTGACAGAGAAGTATACTTTTACACCTCAGTGTCTCCAGTCTACCTTTCAGCAGTGGTATATTGCAAGGAGCTTAGAATACGAAAGAGAAGCAATTCATTCCTAGACTTACCAGTCTGAGAACAGGACAGAACATTGAAGTGTCTGAGGGATTTTTATAGTAAATCAGTTGTGAACACTACAGTAAATAACTTTCACTCCCATAACCGGTGCAGAATCAAGTCAAATTCAGTGTGACTAAAGCAGGTAATAGTGAAAGGTGGCCCAAAGAAGAGAGTCTAAAATGTAGGAAGTCATCTCATTTATATTTTCCTCTGACTTTTTGTTTTCTTGCTGTGCCATTACCTAAACAACCACAGATTAGTACAGGATACAAAGCTTTGATGTTTAGAGTAAATGAATTTGTTAAATCCAGAACTCAAATTCAGATTCTTATAATGGTAATGACTAATTTGAGGGCCATTCTCCATCACTCTGTCCCCACACAAGCAGTTACGAAGTTGCTGTTATGTGCTGCCATCCGGTGTTCAATTTGTAGAACGTCAAGCTGATGCTTGTGTGGAGCTTTTTGTTTTGTTTTGTTTTGTTTTGTTTTGGGGGTATTTTGCTTAATTGGGGTCTCGTTTGTTTTTCCTCATTTTTCAGCTTCACAACTCAGAATTTAGAATAGAAGGAAAAATACGGAAACAAAACTTTTGTAAATAAGAAGGGGAAGAAGGGTTGAAGGGAAGGGAGGGCTATGGGAAAAAATGAAGCAAGATGCATCATGTGCAGGTACAAATTCCCAATGATGAATGTTATCATTATGTATATATGAAATGTACCACTAAAATAAAATTTAAATTAAAAGAAGACAGTTTTACGAAGTATTCCACTTGGAGACAATGCCCTAGCAGTTGAATACATTTTATATAATTGCCCCATATGAATTTAGCTCTTTCCTTCATTGCATTTAGCACCAATTTCTCCCATAGATGTGATATGTGTTGTGTGTCCCAAAATAAAATAGATACCTGCATTTTCTGTCCCAGGATCTGTTTTCTGCACTGAATAGTGTCAGTCTTGCACCAGATTCTATCTGTTAGTGGAGCTCTGGAACTGCCTCACGTAGTCCTGGGACCTCTGACTTACTGAACTGGGGGGTTTTCTGAGCTATGTGTCTTGCTTAACCCTTAAGTCTGCTCAATAACTCTCTCTTATGGTCCTTGGTAGACAGACAGAAGTCACACCCTGAATGCTATGGTGAAATGTGGAGGCATTAACTAGCTCCCACTGATGGGAGGATTTACCTGCTGGTCATCAGACAGGATAGGGACCAGGATATGGGGGCTGTCAGCTCAGCACTGCAGAACAGCCCGGGTCAAGCCGAGATGGAGAAGAGATTCCAATAATTCCTTGATGGCAGTGTTGAATCTCCCTCTCTGAACTTCTATTGTGAGCTTCTGTGTAGACAGGGTCAACAAGACTAAAGGAAGCACACCCTGCCCACCTCAAGACAGCCAGGACCTTGGAATGAGCCTGGACTTCCAGGCCCAAGAGACTTGGCCTGATTTCTGTCTTTATGACCTGTGTGCCTGCTATAGGATGCAATTGATTTTCTTTGGTTTTTTCGTCAGTAGCGTGGAGATGTCATTCATCACCCTGAGTTACTCAGAGGATTTACTTGTTTCTATGTTTATTGTCTGTCTTATTTTCATTTATATCATCAGCCTGCAGATTTGTGTTGGGCACGTGGTAAATGTTCAGCAGGCACTTAGGACCGGCTTAGTGGTTCTTTACACAATGCACATAACATACCAGGTGACACAACAGCTACAGATCAGGCCCCATCACCATGGCAGCTCATATTATCCACCAACTTCTGAAAGTCAGAAGACCTTCAGAGGAATCTCAGGTATTGAGTTTAGGAGGGGCGGGACTTTGCCAGTCTTGCTAAAAGGAGTCTGGGAAAGTAGTTAATTAGAGCGCCCAGATGCTGATGTATCACAGGGTATCACAAAGCTTCTTAATTTGAGAATTTCAAACAAAACTATGTTCAAGCTGGCAATGATGATACTTTTAGCTAAGATAGCACTACTTAATCTTTTAAGAAGACGGTATTGAGTAATAAACACATTATAGGCTTTGTTGTCAGAGAAACTGGTAAATATAAGTGTGTGGCCTTAAGTAAGTTCCTTAAAATCTCTGAGCCTCATTTTTCATATTAGTAAGTGGAAATATTGCTACTGTTATCACTTTTTGTGCGTATGTGAAGAAAAACCTTAGCTAGAGAGTCAAATTTATATTCATTATTCAAAATAGCTTATTATTTGTAAAAGAATGTATTTTAGAAGAATTCAAAGGGAAAAGTTGAAAGAGAAGCATCCAAATTTTGTCAGCAGCATCTTTGTTTTGAAGTGAAATTCTTTTCAAATAAAAGAATCCAACCTTTGGAGAAGCTTTCACTCCCTTTCTAATATGATAAAGACAAAGTTTGTTGTTTATAAATTCAAGATGAAATAAGACTCTGTTTTATAAAGTGTTCAAGAAGGTCACGTTACTAAGCCTTCGTGATCTGCAGTTCCTACCCTCTTCAGCTGCCTCATGTGGTTTACCTAACAGGGACACAGTTCGCTGCAGTTCAAAGTCCTAAGACAGAATGATGAGATAATTGAATTTCATGCCGCTTCAGTTCTAACCAGCTCCAGTTCCAAGTTTAGGGGAGGGGAGAGTTTTGCCAGCAAGTTCTATAAACGATCAACATCTGAAACAGATTCAGATCAGAATCATTTATCCAGGATTTTCTATAGATAGGAAGCAAATAAGGTATAGTATCTCCCTGCCAGAAAATGAAAAATATCGTGGGAAGTATGGCAGGCACGTTAAATATGGATCTGTTATATGTGAGTGTGTTCTATACTCCCTGACCACATATGGTCAAAAGGAGGATAGTGATAAAAGCTATCCAGTGTAGACTAGCAGTCCTTCTGTTTGCATCTGATATTCTGACCTGCACACGTGCGCGCACGCGCGCGTGCGCACACACACACACACACAAAGCTATGCTTGTTTCTTTTCTTTCTTTCTTCTATTTTTAGAAGGTTTTGCAGGTAGTTCAAGCTGGGCTTGACCTCACTGTGTGGCCAGGCTGGCCTCAAACTTGGAGCAATCCTCCTGCCTCAGCCTCCCCAGTGCCGCGATTACAGGTGTGTACCACCAGGCCAGGCAGCTGTGCCTGTTCCATGTGCAGGGCTTCTGCTGGTTACAGCAAGGAGAAATGGGCATGAAGGGAGAGGAAAAACATTTAAGTAGTTTTATTTCTTTTCCCTCAACTTTATGTTATTTGAAAAATTTGCTCTTTACTTGAAGACAGGGGGATTCAAGAATGCAGTGTTTATATTTGTGTTGGAAAATTCACAGTGTGTTTCTTGTGTATCTGTTTATCCTCTTCCTTTTTAACATAACGCTGTATTACTAAGAAAGCTTCAGGCATGTAAGAGCGACCTAATTCTTTTTATAAATATTAACCCTGCCGAATCAAAGCTCTCTTTTCAATCAAGGGCCTAGTTTCTAAAAGGCAAGTGAAAATAAATCATCCAAAGTCTGTGAAGTGAATTTTGACATATTTTTGTATGGTTTTTCTATTGACCTGAAGGAACTCTTTCTGTAAACTTTTCCTTTTGTTTTTACCACTTTTGTAAACTGAATTCAGTCATTGTGAAAGAAATGCTAAACCACAGTAAACTGCAACAATATGATACGAGTAGAAACTTAAGTATATTAATGCCTTTAACGTAAGGAGTAGTCTTCATGACACTACAACACATGCATTCTACAGAACTGATAGGTTCTCTCTGCAGGAAATTTTGTAAGCAACAAGAAATACCGACGAAAATTATTTTACTATTGTATTTATCATTGTTATTATATCCAGGCTTCTTTTTTCCAGTCCAAAATACTATCGCTGATCCAGTAAATACATATTTCATTCCTTGACTGTCCAAAGCACTATGCTAAGGCACTAAGTATAACTCTATAAGGATGAAATGGTTCTGTCATTTTGAGGCTTATTTTTTAATGGGGGAGATGATGGTGAAATCTTAAAATATTTTTAAATTTGTACTAAGTGGTATGCAAGGAAGTCACACAAGATACATTTGAAGAAGGAATATTTGGACTCCTGATGAATGGAATTGATAATCAGGAAGGACTAGGATAGGTGAAGGTAAGTAAACAGCACAGGATGGTGTTATAAACTACATATTGCATTATGGTCTGCATTAAAATCTTCTCATATCAGCACTCTTTTACAACAGAGTATTCATTAATCCATTATATGAATCACTTATATGCAAATTTCTTAAGCAGTCTCCTTTCTTATAATATAAGTGCAAAATTAATAAATAACGATGATGAACTCCATTTCTTACACCCTCTTTAACCCTAGGTATTATCATACCGTTTTGGGGGAGGGTGCTGGGGATCAAACTCAGGGCCTTGCACTTGCTAGGCAAGTGCTCTACCACTGAGCTAAATCCCCAGCCCCTATCATCCCTTTTAATCCTTGGCAAATTGATAGGCAAAGAGGGAAAGAGCATGTCACTGGTTTTATTTGCTTTTCTTTGATTTTTAGTGAGCTTCAACATTGTAGAGTTATTTTGAATTAAGCAATGATAGGTGAGCTGGTTACATTTTCAGACTTTGAAATTCCTGAGCCAATGCAAAGAAGAACAGTGGAAAAGAGTTCTGATTTCTCAGTTTTACTTTTCTAGTTTTAGTTTGCTGCAGTCTTTCTACAGGAGGGATATGCATGGATACATAAAAATTAAATATTTAGTAGCTCAAGAGATTTTAGGAGAATCAAAAAAATTAAGAAAATATATATAAATTTATTTTTTAAATTTCTGAGTGTCTTTATTGTTATCTGAATTGCATACCATTTTTAGATTTTAAATAGAACAAGATGTTTAGGGTAATTAGTTTGAAAAGATCTGTATCCGTTTTAAATATTGCTCGTACTGTATTTATAAATGTGGCCAACACTGTATTTATACATGATTTCTTCCAATGAGGATCCTTTTCTTTCTTTTCTTCTTCCTAAGGAAAAACTGGTCTACTTCCTGGATTGTTCTTTCTAAACAAACAATTGAATTTTACAAAGAATCCAAACAACAGGCTCTGTCCAATATGGTAGGTAGATCTTCATTTCTACTGTTACTTTTTTTGTTCCAAAAATATTGTTGAATTAAAAGTTTAGTTTCATCAGAAATCACACTGAAGCCTCCATGCTATGAACATCTGAAAGGAGATGGAGGAAACGACTCAATAAACTTTTAATCAGATGAAGGGAAAATAGAACTTAGTGTCTGTTTTATTAAGTGGTGCATTTGGAAAATAATCACAAAATGAGATGAATGGTGAGCAGCTATCTAGTAATGCGGAGGTAACACTTTAAATTAAGGTGCCATTTATAAATGCTTTATTCTTATTTATGAAATAATCACTATATGCAGCTACTTGCTCAAATAACGTATTATAAAGTGTGTTATAAAATGCATTAGTAATAAATGCTTAACAGATGAGACTATGGGAAGCTGTTTTAAAGAATATTGTAAGACGTAAATCGTATTAAACCATGTATGTGCATCTTTAATACATGAATTTAAGTTGTTATCTAGCATGCTATAAAGTGCTTCACACATTAATAAATAATAATAAACTGTTTATAAATGGCACCTTAATATAGGGTCTTACCAATGAAGAAACACTTTAAATTAACAAAGTGATTTTTTATCTTAGCCTAACTGAGACATTCACTATATTCAGCTAACCTTTGCAAAGATTTCTATGACTCTATTTAATGGAATTAATGCAATTTCTGTATCCTGTAGTTATTGCAAAGTATAATTTGTAGGGCTTCTTCCTTGTACCTTGGAGGAGGGCCTCACATATACCTCCAGAAATTTGAGTGTGATAGTCAATAGCAGCAAGTCAGAGCTAACAACTAAAGCAATTCAAGCTTAAAACCTTCTGCCCAAACACAAGAACTTCCCCAAGATGTCGGAGACTGTGGGCAAGCAATATATCCGGCAGCATCCTGATTAGGAAGGATCCAGGCAAGAACCAGCCTGCCGTAGCCCATTGGCCTGATGGGCGACGGGAAAAGGGATCATCTGGCCAGAGTTAACCACAGTGAGCTAATTTATATTTGCAAGGCAGTAAAATGATGGTAAATTCTTTGCTCTCCAGCTACTACTTGTGTGTGCTATGTAATCCTCTTTAAACAGAAAATACAAAATCATTTGCAAAGAGATGTTTTTTAAGGAAGATTTTAGTAAGAACAAAAGGTAGCATTTGGCTTGCTACTGATAATTGCAATAGCATTTATCCCCAAGTGGCTTGCTGATTTTGGAGTCCTGGTGTGGTCCAAATCTGTAAACTAATTATGAATAAATTAAAAATATATTTCAGTCTTTTGTATTTTCAAACTGCTTCAAAAATTTGTTTCAGGGTTTTGTTTTGTTTTCATTTTTTGGCTACAGTAAGGTTGAGATGATCTTTTTTTAAAAAAAGAAAATCCCCCCAAGGGCCAGGCACAAAACAACTCCCATCCACTTGCAGGGCCTTTGTTTTCCCTTTGAATGTGTCCTAAGCGGAAGTCAGGGAAGGAGGAAAGTTACTTGCCTGGCCGGGTTTGGCTGCTGTGAAGATGATCCCCATCCTGCTGGGTGAGAAGAATCCCATTGGTGCAGAGTTTATGTGAATGTGCTGCGATAATGGGGGAGATTAGATTCCATATTAAAGCATTTGGTTTACTTTTATTTTATTATTTTAATCTCTTCATACCAGGAGAGAGAATTCTCAGCTGTTTAATTATATACAGGTGAAAGGAAACCCACTTTTGGATTGTAGGCAAACCTTGCAACTTAGCTCACTAATTGTATGCCTTGAGTTCAACCTTCAGAATTGTTATGAATTGACAATAGATTTGACTTGTAAAAGAAATTCATTAAGATTTTTTTGGCAGTCCCCACTTAGTACTTTGGCCCCATTTTCAATGCTCTTATGGTTTCTCCCAGGCACTCATTGTCTTCAAAGTGATTTCAGGGCAGGAGCTAACTGTTTTGTGGTAATGGGGAGGAGAATTATAGATTTGTGTTTGTACTGCATGAATTGTCTTGCTAGTCAATGTCTTGGATTCATTTCTAACCAAGTATTAAAGACCTAGTGGGATAGCCTACGTTTACCAATTCAAGTCTCAAAGAAACGATATGATGATTGCCAGGCCTTGATTAAAGATGCTGTGGTTGTGTTTTAAAAGGGATTTATGTTCCCATTTCTGAATTTTCCTTGTGCTCCCTTAGATGTGTCCTAGTGTTCACTGTGCTTCTGGGAAAAACCCCGTCCTTTCCTCTGAAGGGTCAGTAGAAGCTGCCTGACTGATTGCAAAATGTGGTTTAAAGAGCAAATAGTAATTTAATCTTTATAGAATGATCTTTGAATGTTAATACAGTGGTGAGACGAAGCAGAAAAGTAGCTGAGGGCCTGCTTTGAACTTGGACTGCAGGCGTGTAGTTCTCTTTTGCCACTTACTAGCTGGTAAAGTTGCTCTGTTTCTTTGAGCCTCCACTTCTCACCTGTAAGATGGAGGTAGTGATCTGCTACGGGATTAGTGAGGACTGTAAATAGTATAACCAAAACAAGGAAGTGCTGTAAAGCAATTAATGGCTATTTTATGTGACTCAGATACATAAATCTAGAATCCATACTATGGAATGTAGTATAAAAACATTATACTATATTGCTTTTGCACTTGAAGTGACCCAGACACTTATAGTAGTAAGACTTTATTAATTAAAGGAACATTGTCATTCAGAGGTTTCAGAGGGAAAAATATGAATCTCTGGACAGCATAAAATCCTGTGCCTAGCTCTGAGTAATAATGCAGATGTAGCAGTGCATCCATTTGGGTCTTTAGATGTAGCCTTCTGTGTGTCCAAACACATTTTCCAAGAGCTCTGTCTGCTTCCATTGGCCCTTACTCTTACCACCTTGATAGTTAGTACAGCATGTCACAGAATATCGTGCCTAATCCCACTTTCCATATTTGAATACCTTTCTTTATCACTACAATTCTTTCGGTATATATCTGTCTTACTTACTTAGGGCTGTCATAACAGACCTGGGGTTCTAAGAAATGGACATTTACTTCTATCAGTTCTGGAGGCTAGGGGGTCCAAGGCACTGAGGGACCCGGTGTCTGGTGAAAGTAAACTTTCTGGTGTGCATCTGGCTGCTTTCTTGTAACCTCACATGGTAGACAAAAAAGAGAGAGCAAGCCCCGTGTCTCTTCATGTGAGGGCACTATTCCCATTAATGAGGTATCCACCTTCGTGATTTAATCACCCCCCCCAAATCCTCACCTCCTAATATCATGACCCCAAGGTTTAAGATTCAACATGCAAATCCTGAGGGGCTGCAAACATTCAGTCCATCACAATGTCCAAGCCACATTTTTATCAAAAGAAACCTTCCCCCGAAAACAAGCACATAAATCATGTCACTGGTTTGGGTAGATTAGTGATTTTACAGGCTCTGGGTCCTATGTGGTCTATTACAGGGAAAAGTTGACAGAGTTATTCTGTTGGCTTGTTTATTTTTAAATAAGGACACTAAAGAGTAAAAAACCACCTATTATCATTATCATTTTATCACAGAAAAGACATGATAAACACCACGTTCCAAAATTCTAGAAAGAATAAAATCTCAGAAGAAAAGATAGTCTTTAAAAAAGGAAACTACCCCCCACATAGGTCTATATAATGGTCCACATGGTCCCTACTCTGTTCAGTTTACCTCAGACCAAAACAAGCTTGGTCCACCTGCCTCCAGAGAGAAATTTTTTGGATCATGAAGAAAAGGATACTGTTTATATTCTCATAGTTTTTAAAAACTATGTTCTGATTTATAACTCTCTGTAAATTTAAAAACAGTTATTGTAAAATAATGCAGAACCAATTTGCAGTAAATAAAAAGTACTTTTTTTTTTTCTTTTTTTCTTTTTTCTTTTTGCTTTTGAGACAGCATTCTTCTTAACATGGCCCATGCTCATCTCAGCCTCTTGCTTAGGTTTACCAGATCTCTCTATCTCAGCCGCTTGAATAACTGGAAGCTCAGGCCTGTGTCACCACACCGGGCTTCATCTCTGTCCATTTTCACAGTTGTTATCAATTATCCACATAAGCACTGGTGAAGTCAATAAACAGCCATACAGCCTTCTCGCAGCCCCATCTTTGTCATTTGTCTGCTTGTCATCATGGCCCTTTCCCTTGCTCTCACTTAGCCATTAACCTGCATTTGGGTCATGATTTTATTCCTTTTCATTGTGATTTTCCCACCTATATCCCTTAAAATATAATTCAGTTTGCTTATGATTTTATTTAAGTGGAAGCAGAGAGTATCTTTTCTTTCTTGCTACTTTCACTAAATGTGTTTTACTTGTTCTCGTCTTTAAATGTTTATTACTCCATTTTATTCCCTGTTAGTTTGTGAGTGACATATTTGGTCGTTGTTTTGTTAGTAGTTAGCTTAAGATTACAAAGTTAATGTCTATCAAGGACTAAAGCTAGCCAAATTGGTTACTTTTTCCTGAGATAGTACTTCAGAATATTTTTAAACCATTTACTTATACACACACACACACACACACACACACACACACACACACACTTTCTGTCTCTTTTTATAATTCTTTTTCTCAATACTATGACATATTAGTTACTATTCCTTATAGAATCTATGTTGGTTTACATTTGCCAAATATTTGCAGTTTTCTTTTCTATTTAGACCTTCCCGAATGTTAGGCTTGCCTTCTAAGGACACTTTTCCTTTGGCTTGAAGTGAATTCTGACGAATTCCTGTATTAAGGGCCTTATGGTGAGATTCTTTCTCACCGTCTGCTTATCCAAAGGCTCTATTTCTCCTCATTCTGGAAACACACATTCTCTCTAGAGTTAGAACTTTGAGTTGACATTTTCTTTCAATATATCAAAGATATCACTGCATTGCTTTCTGTCATCTACTATTACAATAAAGAAATCACCTGTTAATATAACTGCTATTCCATGGTTGCTCTCAACATTTTTCTCATTACCTTTGTTTTTCCATATTTTCATTCTGATACATATGGATAAAATTTATTTTTATTTTTCTTTACTGGATTGTTGTACATCTTGAAATGGTTTTTTTATTGTCATGAATATGTTTTAGAAATTTTTCAACTGCTATCTTTTCAAATGTATCCCCTTTTGCTTTCTCTCCCTGTTTCCCGCTAAGCTTCCAGTTAAACCTATGCTAAGTTTTCTGGCTATATTGCAAATGTTCTGTACTCTTGTTTGTTCTATGTTTTTGGCTTTTTGAGCTGTATTGCAAGTAATTATTCTTTATTTCTATTCCAATTCTTTAATTAAATCTCCTTATGTTGCGAACATTTTTTAAAATTTTAATTATTTGAATTTTCATTTCTAAAAATTTGTTTCTTTTTAAAAAATTAATTTTTGCTGTTATAATTAATTGTTTTGTGCAGGTATTTCCAAGACTTTCTTTTCTGTTGTTAAAACTAGGGAGCATACTTTGTTGTTTTATAATCTATACTTTGTGATTCTAACATTTGAGGTCTGTGTCAGACTGTTTCTTCTGGTACTTGTTCTTCTTGCTTTGTTTCCTTGTGACTGGTCATCTTTGACTGCATGGTACACATTGTGATTGAAATATTATCCCGAGAGATTCTCTGAAACCTGGGTTAAATGCATCGTACTCCAGAGTCTTTTACTTTTTTCTCAGGGGGACTGAGACTACTCTGAGTATCTGGTTACCTCAGTTTATGGTACAAATTTCTCAGGTTAGATCTACGTAATTGTGAGATTTTAGCTTTGCTACAACTTCTTGGGGACAGTATTTTTCACTCTTCTTGCTTTCATGTTTTATGTTGTTCGTCTACCAAGGCTAACTTTTTTGTATTCTCTTGGGATGGACGAAAGGAAAAATGTTTCACATTGGCTCTCACTTATCCCAATATAAGACCTTGTGAAGCTGACTGACCTAAGCTCAAAAATGGAGCATAAACAAATGACATTGGGGAAAAAAAAATGCAGTTATGTTGCTTTGATAGTAAGCTCCCTTTCTAGTTTCAGATTTCTCCCTCATAAAAATATTTATCCTGGTAGTCCCCACTGTCTTTTGGGACTTTCAATGCTTTTAAGGTAATTTTTAAAAGAAATCTTTTATCCAGCATTTTTCATTGTATTCAGTGGGAAAGTTGATCCAAATAACATAGCTTCTCATTACAGTCTACCTTACTTTAAGTATGCATTTGGTTAATCAAGTTTATGCTATTTATACAAGTCTTGGTGGGAAAAGACTTCATAAGAATATGTATTGAAATCCTACAATGAACAGCTTGCTCGTTAGGGCTACATGGAAGGGATGGAGATATAATCAAGATATAGTCTTTGCCTTATAAAATCTGTGCCAAAAAATAGGATAAGATGAAACAAGAAACATAATAGAGTTTTTGTTTTATAAGATTTAAAGGAAAGAGTGCTCGCATCTGTGAAAAATTTGAATTGAACCTTGAAGGATGGTTATACTTCCGCTATGTGGAGATTTATGGCAAGGAATTCAGAGGAATGAAAAACAGGAATAATGACTGACAATGGGCGGAGGCTGTGTGCTGAGAAGAGAAATTAATTTTTGGTTCAGTTGGAAGACAGAATAGAAGCAAAGTCTTGAGAAGAGTACCATGGACTGAGGTTTGCCACCAGAGGCAGATCTTTAAAAAGTTATGCTGGTACTCTCCAAGCATTTTCATCTTAGATAACCTATGGTGGCTTTTCTTTTTACAAGTATATACTGAACAGCAGCCTGACCCAATATAATGAGTCACAAAAGTAAAAAGCTTACCTTGGGCTAAAGTAAGCGAAAAAGCTGATTCTTCCTGGACTGTGGCTGCATCTCATTCAGTGAAGAAGTAAAACCTGTGCCTCAAAAACATTTACTTTATTGATTCATCTGGTGCTAGACAAGTCCTAGAGAATCACTTGCCAGTTTGATTTGTCTTGTGAGGCCTAGGTCCCACCACTTATATTTTTCAGACACACCTACTTATGTTAGTATCAGTGACATATTCTGATTAACTCTGGCATTTCAATTGCCACTTGCCTCCTAAGTACCTGCTGTGTTTAGTGATTTAGAATTTCTGCTTGGTTTGTGGGGTAGACACCTGACTCTCAGCATGGGACATCAGAAATTTGCATTCTTGGTTAGACAAAACATTATTGATTGCTGTGTGGAGATTAATTTCTTTAATTGAGAGCATACATTCACTTGTTTATTCAATGAATAATTAGCAACTCCTACCAGGTGTCACAAAACCCAAGATGTACTTCAACGAGTAATATGTGAACCCTGCTTACTATATGGTAGAAAAGACAGATGCATAAATGAGATTATAATAAACCATAACTACAGTGACAGAGGTGTAAGACAATATGCTATAGAATAATAGATTTGCAAATAGATGGTTACATTTCACAAAAACTAGTGTTACAAGTAATGTTCAGCCTCCATATCTCAGCCATTTGTTCATTCTGCATATATTATTAAGCAGTCTCTACTTGCAAGCCACTATACTAGATGTTCTAAAAGATGTAAAAAAGATTTATATTCAGACTCTTCCCTGGAGGATCTAGAACCAAATAGAGAATATATCCTTGAATTGGGTATAATTACAATGAAAACTGGACATTGATATTTACCCTAAAATGAACAGAGGCCTGAGTCAGGCATAGGGCAACTCAGAGATGAAAGTAATTTCTTCCATCTAGAAAACCTAACTATATTCTTGGAGGACACAATGTCTGAGCATATTTTTAAAAGATGAATGGAAGAAAAAAAAATAAAAGATGAATGGAATTTTGATGCATTAATGGTGAAAAATACATTTGATGTAGAAATAAGAGTATAAGCAATGATAAAGAATGAGGGATTAATTCCTCACTTTATTTGTTTAGTATAGAGACATATATACTTTTACATTTTTTATTAGTATATATTTGCAATATATAATGGTTACATTCATCATGGTGAGTCAGTATGTGTCCATACCACATCATAATTCTTTTTTTATCCCCTTCCTCTCTCCTTTCTCCCTCTTCCCTTCATCTCTTTGTCCTCTTCCCTTTTGAAAAAAAAAAAAAATCTCCTTTTTCCTATCATCTATCTATTATTTTCCTCCATAATGTTTTGCCTTCACTATGCACTCTGTGTGTGTTCCTCCTGCTCTTGAAAACATTTTAATGGAGGCTCCTTGAGGCCTAGCGCTGAGATGCCCTAGTCCAAACCATTTTGTTTCTTCTAGATGATGGCTTAGAGCAATGCCTCGAGTGGGAGGCACTTCACAGCCATCCCAGGGATGGCCTTGTGGAAAAGCAAGCAGTCTAACTGGGATCAAAAGTCAGCGTGGATCTGGCTCATGAATGACCTTGGTAGGAGTATGAGAGGAAGAGATTTCATTCTGTGGGCAACGTGGAACCCTTTCATATTGAATGTCCTATAATCCTAATTAAGTCAGATTCAGAGTTTTCAGAGACATGTTCTAAAAATCTGCACAAGTAGGTAACAAAAAGGTCTGGTCTCTTATTGATGGAAAAAATTGCAAAGTGGCCAAATTTGTCACCATTGTGACTCAGTGTATTCAGTAAATCACAGGATATATTTACATACACAAAAAATTTATATTCTCATCTTTGACCTTTCACAGTATGATTATTTCTAAAGAAGTTCTGATGCTAGGAGAATAAGCAGGGCAAATTATCTAAAGAGAAGGAAAAATGCACCGTTCCAGATTGGGGTTCTAGCTCAGTGGTAAAGCACTTGCCTAGCAAGCCCAAAATCCTGAGTTCAATCCCCAGCAGCCCCCCCAAAAATAGACACACATCATTCTAAGAACATAGTCCTATGAGCACATCAAAGGATATCAGTTGCAATCTGAAAGGATATGCAAGGGACTCCAGAAGCTCTCTTCAGCATTATGCTACTAAGAAGAAAAAAAGTACAGAGCAAAATCTTTCTACATTGAGAAATTTCTCTTGTCTCCATATCCACCAACAATCAGACCAAGCGACTCTCTTTCTCATCAGTTACACAGGTCAGATCCACCGCTTTTTATTATATTCATCACATACGGGCCAGAAAATTTAGAGTCACTTTTGACATATATTTGAAAGCAAGATAAACATTTTAGGG
The DNA here is from genome assembly GCA_004026905.1 of Hystrix cristata. Classification (NCBI taxonomy): domain Eukaryota; kingdom Metazoa; phylum Chordata; class Mammalia; order Rodentia; family Hystricidae; genus Hystrix; species Hystrix cristata. The sequence goes on from PVJO010020563.1 coordinate 18,878, forward strand.
AATCTTTCTTCCCTCATTTGTCTCTTTTGGAGGTCATTATACTCAAAACCTAAATGTCGATTGTGTACCAGGCTCTTATTTTGCTATTTTATAGGTTTAAAAAAAAAATTACATTATAATAATATTTTTAATCAGGGGCCAACAACTGGCAAATTTTAATTTTAAAGTATTTAATTATTAGGTACAGCATGGTGTTTGATAGATGTATACATTGTGGAATGATTAAATCAAACTAATTAACATATCAATCACCTGTGGTTAAAACCATTAAAATCTACTTTAGCAATACTCTGGAATACATTAACTATAGTTGTGTGATATACAATAGGTCACAAAAAAGTTTTTCTCTTGTCTAACTGAAATTTTGTACTCTTTTTCCAACATCTTCCCAAAACCTGTTTCTTGTCCCCAGTTTCTGATAGTCACCATTCAATGTATTTCTATGAGTAGAACTTTTCAAAACAGAAAACTTGTCTGCTTTACCCAACTCTTAGTCATAACCCTAAAGGCAAAAGAGGAACAGTATAAAAGTCCTCATTAAAATAATTTGTTTACTTTTTTAACATTGTTTACTTTCAATGTGAATAATGAATACAAGCATTAATTACATAATGCAATACATCTAACGTTCATTCACTCTAGTCTGGCTTTAACAACAGTATGAACTTATTCATGGAAGCAATATGATGCTATTTAGAAAAAGATAAAAATAGTTTCAAGCAGAAAGCTATGCATGAATTATTGAGCATTCTGTATAAAATGAGTATGTAATAATTGTATCTTTGAAGAATAGAGACTGAACCCCTGTACTAGTGATGGTGAACCTTTTAGAGACCAAGTGCCCAAACAGCAAACCAAAACCTACTTATTTAATCCAGTGCCAACATCACAATTAAACTTGCATGCTGAGCTGCTGGGGTGATCCTGGATGACTTGGCTTGCATGCCAACAGAGAGGGCTCTGCGTGCCCACTGCAGTGCATGTGCCGTAGGTTCACCACCATTGCCCCACACACGCCTGTTTAGGAAGATCATGGAAAGATGGGAGAACAATAATAATGTCCCACCCTTAGCTTAATGAAGGCATTTAAAGTCTTTGTTTACTATTTTAATTCTTACAATTATAATGCTTTTGCAAAGTCAGCATGGTTATACGAGTGCAGTTCAATACCAGAGAAATAGATTGTATCATCATATGTTCTCATCATATGTACATCTGATAATCAGAAAAAAGTTATAGTTCAAAATCTGGAGGAAGACAGGTAGAAATTGAAATAAAAGAAGAAGAAAGGGAAATTGAAGTCTAGTGTACTATTAACATCAACTTTGTAAGGAAAAAAATGAAATCCAGTAATCGATATTACTGTAAATGCAGCCATGTTCTCTGGTTATAATTTTCTCTAGATTTGGCCATTAACCACAATAAATTTTGTATCTTACATAATTTTTAATAACCACAAAAATCTATGAAATTGATAGGCTGCCTAATAAATGGATAATAGCTTACTGTCTCTCAATAAACCTCACCTTAGGCTCTCTCGGAAAACTACTTTAATTATGAAGCTTGACTCTCTGTGGTTTATCATTTTGGTCAATGTAATGCATCTATTTTAGAGCTTGCATTTCTCTAAGATAAAAATGGACTTTTTCTCTACAATGCATCTTTTAAATTTACAGAATATACATATATAGTCTTTCTTAATAATTCACTACTGAGTTAAAACACACTTGGAAGCAGCATAACAGATTAGGTAGACAGAGGAATTTTTAGGTTAGTTCATCTGGGCTAGAAATATCAGACTCATATTTTATTTGTTGCTGTATTCCTCGGTCACCTCAACTACAATATGGGGCTAATACAAGTACCTATCTGATACAACTGTGATTGACAAAATTGATTTAATGTGCTTGGCACGTAGGAAACATAATAAATCTTAATTGTATTTATTATTGTTGTTGCTCCTACTAAGTGAAGCAATAGAGTACAGAGGTTAACAGTAGTGGCAGATGAAAGGTGAGAAAGATCTGTGTGCTCTGTAAAAGCCTTTGGTCTAGAAGTGTCTTACATCATTTTGCTCAGGTTCCAGTGGTAAGAATAAGTGCCTGACCACATTTTGATGCGAAAGATACTGGAAAAAATTATCCTGTCAGCTACTGTTGGCAAACTGCTTCCCACTGACACCCTAGGCACTCAGAAATGGAGCACAGCACACATTTTGGTAGAGAACTATTCCTCTCTACCACTGGGAGAGAAATACCCATTCTTGCATGCATGGTTTTCTGGAAAATGAAGCCTTTTTTATGTGTCACATTTTGTTTGGGAGGTAAATATCTAGGACACAGAAAATGAAGTAAAAGAGAAATGAGGCAGAAAAATGTGAGAAAGTGGTACATGGGGTGGTTACCATGCAGGCTACCAGTCCACAGAGAGATTTGGGGAGACGGGATCATTGGGCAGATGCACTGGTCAGCTTGGAAAGGACCTACAGGTAGACTGTCTGAAGAGAGCTTGAAGCAATCTGTTTTAGGGAGAGAACAAAATAATTTATCTGCCATGTTCCTTTCCATTTCTTATTTCCCTTTGGTTTAAGCTCATCACCCTGTGTCTTCCCTTGCTTATCTCGTATAGACCTGGCCACATTGTCAGGTAGCTAGCCAGAAAGTCAGCTCCAACATCCCACAGAATGGAGTTTCGGTCCAAGCTGAGAGGGGTGAAAGGAGCCAAACTCTGGCAGCCTACAGGGAAAGTCTGGCATTCCGAGGTGATTGGTCATCCACGAAGGGTGGGACCAAATGACTGAAGCAGGGTTAGTCACCAACAGTGGCAGCTGGTGAAGTGTGCAATAGTCTAGGAGACTCTGAGGAGGTACCTGAGATGTGTAGAACATGCCCAAGCTGTTCACTTTGCAGAACTAAATTAGCTTTTTATGTAATGGAGAAGAGTATTAGCATATGACAAAAGTAGTTTAGGTAGAAACTATCTTATTTTTTCTAGAAAGATCTTGATTCAGAAATGAAGGCAGTAAGTGTCTATTTCTTAGAAAGGAAAGAATACTTTCTCTTTAAAGAAACAAATAAGTAACAAAAAAGCACACAGCATTCTCATTCTCCAAATCACTAACAAATGTTTACTCTTCTGAAAGTCTGGCTTGATTCAGTTGTGTAACATACTGAGAAATTTCACTGTAGAAACAATTTCAGTTATTATTAACATCATTTATATTCATATACATAAAGCCTACATCCTTATAATCAAAGTATCCCCTTCTAGGTTGACAGGAGCCATACTTTAGACATTAATAAGATCAGGTATCCATTCAGCACTCTTTCCTAAATCAGTTTGCCCAAATTAGAATTTATAAGTGAGTTTTGTCCTCCTCCATGAACGATTTTCCAGAATCAAAACGAGTTATGTGATAAAACGTAATTCCTCTAAACAGATTTTGTGTTTCATGTTTCAAAGTGATAAGGACAATCTGAGTCTATACTCTGGAATAGCAATTAATCCTAAATAAAAAATGGTACTTAATAACCTACTTCATAAAATCTGAGCTTTATCTTCTTTAAAAACACATCTAGTAATAAGGAAATGAGAATAAGTGGCCCAATGATTTGCTGCTTACACATATACCCAATCTTCATCATGAATAATACTATCATACAAATAGCATCTGGTCTTTGATATTTTCTTAAAATACATTAAAAGTCTATGGACCCTAAATATCCCATAAAAATAGAAAACTAAACCCAGAAGTTTAATCTAAATCAGGGAAAATACTATACAAAAAATAAGCTGACAACTATTATTGGGAAATGATGAAAATGAACTAAGAGAATAATAAAAATCAGAAGTGAATAGGACCTCCAATCAGTTTTTAATGACTTCACATTGCTCCAACAAAGAAGCTTTCATGTTTTATTTTCCAAAAGCAGTAACTTTTAAATAATTCTCTTTAAATGCTTAAAAATTCACTCATATCTATTTTAAGTTTACCCTAGAAAAGATATGATACATACGTTCTTAGATTTTAATCCATATTTAGTCAAATTTTTAAAAGTTTAGTTTTATAATGATGTAAAATATGATCTACTGGCATCACTCAGTTCATTAGCAGACTTTTTTCCTTGTGTTTTACAGCTATAGAATCAGAAATATGTTTTCTATTAAAGGATTTTTAAACTTCCGGCTTCTTGAATAAAATCTTGATTGTCTTCCAAGTAAATTCTACAACTCTTCTGAATTACTTGTTTCAGTGTTTAATACCAAAATACTGAAAAACTTTCCCTTCGAATAATCTCTGGTCCCTAAAGTTGTTTCTTCAGCCTGTATCTTCTCCTGTTGCTATGTGAAAATGAAGTATTGGTTGGGATCATTTTCATACAATCATATTTATCTGTTTCCTCTTCTTGAAGCTAATAAATTTATTTGCTTTAATTTTATGATAATAACTTCAGTTTTTCTGTCACATTTCTAAATTCACCTCAAATCTTTATTATTTGCTTCAGTTATGCCATAAATTCCTAAAGTCAGGATAAGTCGATAATGTGTCCTACATTTCTATGTATTTCTCTTTGTCTAAGTTATCATTCTGTAACAAATTATTTACTTTTATTTATTAATTCATTGGAATTTATCTGGGTATTTTTCTCATAATTACTCATCCAATTTATAATTTTTAATAGTTCGCTAGTATGAACACATGATATATTTTGAATACTGCCGTGAGTGTAGCATAACAGGATGGAGAAGAATGGCAGAATGAAAGGAACCAGGAAGGATGGGTGGAGAGTTATGAAGTCCAGCTTCTGGAGAATTGGATATGATCCTGTGGCTAATAACTTTTCCAAAAGAAATAATGTGAAGTTCAGGATAAATAAAGTCAAAATGATAGACTGAAAGGTTTCAACAGGTCAAAGAAGACAGAGGTAGAAAAACCCGGGAGAGAGAAAATAAGAGCTTGGATAAAGTCAGGTCGCCGAACAGAGAAGATGGAGCTAGTTGTGGGATTTGGGTTTTTGTACGTTTTGGTTATCGGTAGTGAAGGAAGGGGTGGGGCGCACTAAGAAATATCCAGCTGAACTGGGTAAAGAGGTGATTAAAAATACTGGCAATCAGGAAAAGTGAGTAAGTCTGGGAAGAAGATGAGGCTTTCAGTCGGGTGACTGTGCTATATTCTAGTGGTAGTTCATTAGCAAACAGTTTTGCCCCCCTGGAGCTCCTAGGAGCTGGAGGAATACACTGAAGAGTACCTAAATTAGAGCTGATGGAATGGGGTTGGGGTGAGACCAAAACCCAGAGGTCTTGCGTGTGCTACGAGAATTAGTGTGAACCTACATCAGTCAACTGGAGGACATTTAAGAAATGAGGAAAAGAAGAGAGATGAGTGAGAGAAACAGAAGGAAGAGGATAAGTGACAAAGGAGGATTTTGGAAGTAAAATGTCTCCATAGCTGAGGGAGAATGTTTTATGGAGAAGGATTAGCACAATAGTGTTCATAAATTCTAATAATTCAACTATGAAGACATCAGATGGTTTTCATTGACCTCAGTGGTTAAGACATTTTAGACGAGGTAAGAAAGGGTAGAAAAGCCAGACTAAAAGATGAGAATAGAACGTGACCAAACAGAAAATGTGGGAGCAGAAAACTGAAGAACCCAGCAACGATGGAAAGTGGTGAGACTGAGAAAAGGGGAAATCGTGAAGATGGTGTGTCATTTCCTTCTATTGTACTTTAAACAGGAACAACTTGGCTACGGCACCAGACTGTGGATATAATCTGTTTAGGAATTAGGATGAGTAGGTAAAAAGGTACAACTCGGGAAATGGATACGACTGGACGATATTAGAAATGGGGAGTGCTAAGCCTTGGCCAGGAGGAATATCTCGTCCCCTGAGACCAAGCAGGACATGCTGGCAAGTCACCTGTGCACCATGTGACGCCTGCAGGCCAGGCGACTTGGGTGCTTGTAGAGGTCCCTCGTTTTTGCTGAGCAGTGAGACAGCAGATGGAGTGAGTCACAGAGTGGGGTCTAGAATTCTGAGACAAGAAGAGAAGGTAGGAAAAGCGCTTTGCTCTGTATGTGAACTAGTGGGAAGAAAAGATGAATATGAAGAGGTTGTGCATTGTGTGTTGTGTTGCAATTGAAGACTTGGGAGTTGGAGTCAGATAAGAGAAAATCCTGTCTTGGCTTCAGCATGTACTAAACGTGTGGCCATTTCTTGTTTCAGTCTCTTCACTTGTAAGTTGAAGGTGCTGGTAATAATGCCACAAAAATGCTGTAAGGAATAGACAGGAATTCAGTATAGAACTTTCAGATGGCAAGGCATATAGAAAGCACTTGTGAAAGGTTATATTTGTTTATTCATTTTGATTATACGGACTGCAAAAGTGGGAAGACTCAAGAATTTCTAGCCAGCTCTTTGATCCCTGCACTGTAGGTATAATCCTTTGATGGGACAGATTTGGAAGGAGTAGACTTTGGGTGAGAGCTCTCATGAGGACACAGTGAAAGTGACTAGGAAGGCCAAAATGAAAGGCCAGTGAAGAAGGTAACTATTATTTGTAATGTCACTTCCCTGAGAAATCAAAGGTTATTTCTCCAAAATTATGAGGTATGAGGAAGACTATTGGAAAGACAAGTGGATGAGAGGGGTATCACTGGAGGACAGGGTGGGCAGAGAGAGTGGCTGATGTGACTGTCGAATCAGTGACTTAGGCTTGGACATAAAAGGGATTGAAGCCAGGAAGGGCTGGGGAGACTGGAAGACACATGGACGTTTAAAAAGAAGATCAGGAGCAACCTAAAGAACAAAATGCAAGTAAGAACAACTCAGAAAATGGGATTCAGTGGATCAGAAGCAAAATGAAATTGCTGAATTGGAGCAGAGGTGGAGTGAGGTTACAAAGAGTGTGAGAGAGAGAGAGAGGGTGAGATCATGGAGACTATGGTCACAGGCACATGCACTGTGAGATGGCGGAGCAGAGGGAAGAAATTTGGCTTGGAGCTAAGTGCCACAGCCATAGGAGTGGGCTTGTGATGCTGATGAAAGCATTTAAAAATTGCCACAGCCAGATAAGGAGAAAACTATGAAAGCATACATTACAGTTTACCTATAGATTTTCTCTGGCTTTACATCATATCAATTATGTGGAATCTAAGGTTAATATGAGATTATTTTCTAAATCTGGGATGATTTGAATTTAGACTTGACTTTCCAGACTGGCACTTTTGAGCATGTCCCTCTATTCCTTTTTGTTTTGTTTTTTATTTTGTTTTATTTTATTTTTGTACTGGGGTTTGAAACCAGAACCTTTTGCATTGAACTACACCCCCACCCCACCCCACCCCTTTCTTTCACGAAGTCCATTAAGTTACCTAGGCTGGGATCAACCTCATGATGCTCCTGTTTCAGCTTCCCAGAGACTGGGATTACACACATGCACTGCTACATCTGGGATAATATGGAGTTCTTAAAAGAGGAGTCAGTACTTTCCTTATCTGGACTCCCAGTGACCAGACTAGAAAGTGAATAAATCATTGACACATAGTAAATATGCTATACATCTCTGTTGAATGATCTTTGAAATCCCACGTACAATCTGTATATGAATCTATTAAAAATGTATCATATTTCCAAATCACAAACAAAAGACTGCTTAACTCTTTAAAAAATACAAATCTTAATTCCTGTAAAATTGGAGATTTTAAGACATCCAAGCATTCCTTCCAAAGCGCAAAAACTCATTGCATTTTGATATTTTTCTTCATTCATGAATTCAGCAAATATTCATTGAACAACAATTATGTACCAGGCAGTGTTCCATACATTGGGAAAAACAGTGGAAGACAGGCAAACAAGGCCCTAGCTCAGGGAGCTTAATCTAGTGAGGGAAACACAAACAGTATATAAACATATATATGTTAATTACAGTTAGGAGGCATGAAATTAAAAGAAGTGGGACAGAGAGTACCAGGAGTGCTGGGACATAGCTCGTTCTTATAAGACAGTAAAAACAGAACTCTGACAAGGGACCTTAGCTGAGAGCTGATGGACAGGAGCCAGTCCCGGGAAGACTGGGAGGTGGTCCAGGTAAACAGGTGGTAAGAGACCCAAGGCAAGATCGAGTTGAGCAGAGGACAAAAACAGCATCGATGTATCTGTTCTGGAGTATAGAAAAGACCAGAAACTAAATTCTTTTTAGCATGAGTATGGTTAGAGTGTATATTCAGTTTTCAAGCACTGTGTACTGTTAGTTATAAACTTTAAGGGACATTGTTTGCACTTAAATTCTGGCCCTTCCCTTTGTGCTGGATTACCTTGGGACAGTTCAACCATACCAGAACCATTCCAGCATGATTTTCTTACCTGTAACATGGTGATAATAAAAAGAACTACCTTATACGATTGTAAGAATTAAATGAATTCGTAGTTCTAAGGCACTTAGGGAAATACTTAGTCTATAAAAATTGCTTCTTATAAAAATATATTTCTGCCTTTTCCTTCTGACTGCATAATAATGGAAAGATAAACCCCATTATACTTTTAATGATTATTTTTGTTGGTTCTGAATATCCTATAATTTAATCTGCAAAAGTATCTTATTTTTAGTAATTCTTCATCACAAATCATTTTCCTGTGAGATCATTCATATTGTGAGCATTGGTATGACACTTCCACTATTGAAGTATATTGAAGGAGTATACTTTACCTTGAAGGGTTTCACACGGAATTCTTGTTAAATAATAAAAGTAAAGTATGTTATCACTGCTATCATGCCAGATGAATTTATTTGATTTATTTTTCAATTATTATGTTGCAAAAAACCAAAAATGTCACAATTTACTATTGAAAAGAGATTTCTGGCTTAATCAGACTATTTCTGTTAAGCTGTTAAAACTGGACACAGTGGCCATGAGACAACAATCATGCACAGATAGTTTCTTTTAACATTTTTGCCATTGCATCATAATTGCATGTTTTAAACTAAAATTCCTGCTGTTGAAAACACTGCTGAAAAAAGTTATAAGCCTTGTATAGTAGCGTTTTAAGATACACTATGTTAAGATACTTGAGAAAAAGTACTGAATTCATAGAAAAATATAGAATACCTCAAACCACATGAAAATAATTGGAAAGTCTTTGAAGTTGATACTTCTTTGAAAAATAGTAAATGAAATTTCCAGATTATTAAGCTTTTGTTTAAAATTGAAGTGGTACCAATTTAAAGTTATATAAAAATTCACTTTAGTTAGATGTAAATATTGAGGTAAATGTAGTTAATATTTTATTAATTGGTTACTAAGTATTACTGAAATAAAAGAACTTTTAAATAACATCCACATTATAATTATGTAAAAAGGAAGCACACACTATGATCTATTAGGTCTAAATTCAATTTATCAATTAAAATTATAAATACACTCACATGTCAAGTCTTCAAAGTCTGGATAGTGAGTTTCTAAGAGGTACATTGTTGACACTTGATACTTACTGAATTTGTTAGCCTATGAAACACAAACTTGCCAGACTTCGAGATTAAATAATTTACCTGCTCAGTTTTCTAAGATGATGTAGCCAGATTCTAAGTAAGCATGCTAAAGTCTCAAAGGTAAATATGTGTAACAATTTTTCCTATACATTATTATTTATGAATTATATTTCTTTTACTTTGGGGCCTAATACTTAGATGACTTAAAATGCCTTTAGTATGCATTATGCACTGAATAGCAAAATTCTACATTAAGGAAAAACATATAAAAGATTCTATTTCCTAAGATTGCTAAGTAGCATTATCTCCAAACATCAACATTTTAAATATTTTTCTTATTATCTACAATTAGTGAAATATTTTTAAAAATAGACTTCTAATTTTAGATAAAATTATAAAGTCCCAAATAAAGAGTCCTACAAATTAGGTTTCCCTTGGAAGAAAAAAAAAAGAGAGAGAGAGATAGGCTTTTATCATAAATATGTATAGCTTCTAACTCAATAAACTTATTTTCTCTGACAAGCATCTCCAATGATGTGTGCTTTTTATTCATATTTCATTTTTGTTTACAGAAAACAGGGCACAAACCAGAAAGTGTGGATTTGTGTGGAGCACATATTGAATGGACCAAGGAAAAATCAAGCAGAAAGAATGTCTTTCAGGTAAGAATGTTACACGTATTCAATTTATTCCTATTCTCTCTAAATCTGAGCTCTCTTGGGTAATCAAAATAAGACTACCTTCTTGTGATGTTTTCATGTGCATGAACTAGTTGTCTGAAGGTCATTATGAAAGTCTGACTCCTCTTCCTTATTGGAGCTTTGGTTTGTTTTGTTGTTTTTTCCCTGGTGACTGGTTGCTATCTAAATACAAAATATATGTTGCATCTTGATTCGTTTTATACCAGGCATTGAATTTTGCAAGATATCTGTGAACTGTTTAAGGTTCTAACCCAGCACATTTTAAATAAATAATTTAATGTACAAATTTCCAACATACAAAAGTTAACTCTCATCAATTATAAGCTATTTTCAAACATTACCATTCCTGATTTCTAGTCATTATTATATTTACCAGAATAAGTAAGGGGGAGAAAGCTAAAGAGCTATAAAAATTGAATCTTTTTATATTCAGTGATTTAAGTTTTGAGGAAAAATCAGGTTGAATAAATAATCATATTCTATTTTTTTTATTGATTGTAAAGGACCAGATGAAATCCTTAAGAGGGCAAAATTATAAAATTTAATAGTTTACACGTGATGTTAACAAATCAGATAATTTGGCATGATTTCTAATGGGAATAATTTTAGATTGTAGAGATGAATATTTTTCCACCTTTAGATGAAATTAATCTCCTATATTCCCAAGTTAACTGATAATTATATAGGTTTGTTATTATTATGTACATGTACTAACTCTCCATGATGAATGTAATTATTGTGTATAGGAAATATGTACCAATTTAAATAAAAATTATAAATATATATGTTTATTTAAAAATTAATGTAATTTTTAGCCTAGAGGGCCAGATTATTATAATTTTTTAAATTAAATAACTTCTCGGGGCATTTTGGCCCTTGAAGGAAGTCAGCTCTTCTGTTCTTATATGCTGTGCCGAAATTAATATATCAAGTCCTATAGTAACATAGGTAGCTGACATTCCCTACCTACACGGTCACGGAAGGGAAAAAGTCTGATTTCTACTATGGGTAATTTTTTCCAGGTGCTAGTTCAGGTATATTCAAATAATTTGAGTCCACCTCAATTTGAAAAAGAGTTTTAAATATTGTAAAATAAGATATTTTTCTGGTTGAAGTTTTAGTCTACTTAGGTATAAAGGTTTTTGTTTTATCAGGAAAGACATTGAGAATATATACACAACCTCTATTTCCCAATTTAAAATAAAGTTTAAAAAAAAAGAAAGGAAGGAGGAAAGGGAGGAAGGGAGGAAGGCCAGCGAGCCACCAAACACACTTAGAAATCAGAGATCTAACCCAAAGGCGATTAGAATATGATTTTAGAGAATCAGGTAGGAGAAATAAATTTTGTTATAAAGTGAGCAGCTATGATTCAGTAATACATCCTTTTCTCTGGCTTTTTGCTATGTTTCTCATTTTTTCATAAATAATAAAATTTAGAGGTTATATTCCTAGACCCTATGACACTGCAAATGATCAGATAAGCTGAATGTTCTAAAATTATATGTATTGTGAGTTTGCATTTTAATAATTTAAGTCATAAAAGGACAATATGAAACTTAAAATTATGGATGTAATTCTTGGGCAATAGAAATTTTTGAAGATAGGCTATTCTTTTTCAATTTCTTCTCCTGGGAACCATACGGAAATTAAACTAGGTCACAAGTGAGGTTGAAAGTAAGCAATATATAATATACACAGAGCTACAGGAATTAAAAATAATTATGTATAATTATGAACATACTACATATATATGTATACATTTATATTGCCTATACTGATAGTATCTATTATCCTAATCTTTTCTGAATATAACTAACCATCTCCTCTTATAATTTTCCACCTATTTTTAGCATGTAGGTACTGCTAAAGATATTAAAACTTATTCTCATTTTTTGGTAATATTTTGGAGGGCAAAAATCTTTTTTTTTTTATTTTAAACCAAGAACATGTATTGGTACATTCTACATACAATGGTCACATTCATTACATTTATTCTGTACCTATACATGATGCATCTTGGTTCTCCCCCCTCTCCCCCGCCCCTCCCCTCTGCTCCCTCCCTCCCTATTTACAGCAGGTTTAGTCATCATTTTCCATATTTTCCCTTTCCCCTCTTTCCCCTGTTGCCTTTCTGCTTTTCCCCTTCTTTCTTTCTAGTACTCCTCTCCTCTGCACACCATCCTCCTTTTATATAGTATCTATTACACCTCCTTGTTCTTAATTTACAGTTATGGTTTCTCATATCAGAGAAACAATTCGATGTATGCTCATGAGTGTCCGATTTATTTCACTTAAGAGTATGTTCTCAAGAAACATCCATTTATATATGAGTGACTCTAGTTTATCCTTTTTTATGGCAGTGTAGTACTCCATCGTGTAGAAAAACCACATTTTTTTTAGCCATTCGTTGGTTGTTGGGCATTTAGGTTGTTTCCAAGACTTAGCTATTACAAATTGTGTTGCTATGAACATGGTGGTGCATACGTCCTTGTGTATGATGATTTTAATTCTTCTGGGAAGATCCCCAGTAGGGGAATAGCTGGGTCAAATGGAACCTCCAGTTGTAGTTTTTTGAGGAATCTCCATATTGATTTCCACAGTGGCTGGACCAGTCTACAATCCCACCAGCAGTGGAGGAGTGTTCCTTTTCCCCACAGCCCCGCCAGCATTTGTTATTGGATGATTTTTCCA
>PVJO010020564.1:0-31701 GCA_004026905.1 Hystrix cristata
GGGCACCTGGCACCTGGCAGGGTGGTGGGAGGGGCGCCCTTAAGTGGCTCAAGCAGCAGCCCCTTCCGGCTTCCGCAGGGGGCCGCATTGACCATGGTCACCACGAGGGCAGGGCTCATCGCGCACTGACCGAGTCTGTCATGTTCGACTCTGCCATTGAGAAGGCCGGCGAGCTCACCAGCGAGCAGGACACCCTGACCCTCGTCACCGCTGACCACTCCCACGTCTTCACGTTTGGGGGCTACACCCTGCGGGGGACCTCCATCTTCGGTAGGCCCAGGAACTGTGGCAGGTGATGTGGCTAAGTTAGGCAGAGGTCTCTTTGAGCCTCAGTTTTCTCATCTTCCAGTGGGCACACTGGTAGCACTGCTTTGTGGGGATCTTGGGAGGACTAAGTGAGTGAGCAGCTGAAGGTGCCGGCGGGGCTGCACAGGTGCCCACGCAGTGGTCAGTGCAGGAACGAATGTGCCTCCTCCCTCTGCAGGGCTGTCGCCTGAGACGACCAAGAACGGCAAGACCTACACATCCATCACGTACGGAAATGGCCCGGGCTACAGGAATTCCTGGCCGGGTGTCACCATGGAGGAGAGCAGTGAGTGGAGAGCTGTTGCCCCGGGATGAGGGGCAGAGAGAGGAGCTTGGGGAGGGGGAGCCCAACTAACTGAGCTGACCACCGTGTTCCCCAGGCGCCCCCACCTACCAGCAGCCCGCCGCTGTGCCCCTGGACTCCGAGACCCACGCCGGGGAGGACGTGGCGGTGTTTGCGCGCGGCCCGCAGGCGCACCTGATGCACGGCGTGCAGGAGCAGAGCTACATCGCGCACGTCATGGCCTTCGCCGGCTGCCTGGAGCCCTACGCCGCCTGCGACCTGCCACCGCCCGCCGGCCAGAGCAGCGGCCAGGGCAGCAGCCAGAGCAGCGCTGCCACCAGCCTCTCACTGCCCCTGCTGGCCTGGATGTTGCTGCTGCTGCTGCTGCTGGGGGCTGCCATGCTCTGAGCGCCCCCAGCTCCATCCCAAAACTCCCTGCACCCCAGGTCTGTCCCAGGTGGCTCTGGGACAGCTTCTAGACCAGTCATCTGCACCCCAGCACAGGAGAGGGCTCAGACCGGCCACTCTGCATCCCACCCACATCTTGGGGACCTGTGGCCACCAGCCCACAGGGGCCCCACCAGGCTGGCCTTGACTTGGGCCTGGCCGCCCCACGCTGGGACCGGGCACTGATTTAGGGACAGATTCCCCGCCCTCCTGGCTCGCCACGTCCCAGGGGAGACGGCGACAATAAAAACTGTGGGACACCCTGACGGCATAAGGCCACTGATTCATGCTAGAAGAAAAACCTGGAGCGCATGAGGGCCAGAGCGCCTGTGTCAGGCGGGGCAGTTAGAAGGGGAGACCCAGGAAAGGCTGCCCGGGACCAACAGTGGCAAAGCTCTGCACGCCGGTGCCCGGGCAGTGCGTGAGCCCTGGGTGGGGTGCAGCCTGCAGGCTGAAGTTGCCCGGTCCCTGCCTGAGACCCTGCGTCCTGGGCCAGGCTGAGAGACGGGCGCCTAGGGAAGGCACCCAGAGAGGAGCAGCCTGTAGCCCCAGAGCTCTGAGCCCAGTAGAAGGCAGGGGCCAGTGGCTGAGGGGACAGTGGGCCCAAGCCCCTGGCTCCAGGCCATAAGGACGCTGGACAGCCAGCTGGGAACCCGCCCCCCATCCCACACCAGCACGGCCTGGCCTGGGCTTTGCCACCAGCTGAGAAGTCTCCAGTACAAGGAGGCATCATGGCCCTTGGTCTCTGGGGTTAGCTCACGCAACGCCTCACTGGATGGCAGGGGGTCACGGGGCCACCACGTGCCATGCCCAATACTGCTGCAGGATCCTGAGCGGGGAGGAAGGGGGAAGCCCAGGCAGACATGCTGGTGGCCGCCCTGGCACCACCCATCCATCGGCACCCAGCCTGCTCCTGCTGGCAGAGAAGGGGGGTGGGGTCAGCACAGGTTCAGAGGCTTGCCTGCCCTTCCAGAGCCCGTCACACGGCAGGACCCAGTCCTGCCACTGACCACAGTCCCTGTGCCCGATGGGAGCCCCCTTCCCCCTCCCGCTCCATCCTCACTTACCTGCTTGAGGGACACCGGGGAGTCCTGGTCTGGGATTTGGGGCCCAGCCTACCCGCCAGCCCCTGCCTGTCTCCCTGCTCTGGCACACTGGGTCTTGCTCGGGTCAAGGCCCAAGTGGAACACGTGCACCTCGCCCCACACCGGTGTTGAGTGCAAGGTGATGAACTCAGAAACCTGGGTGTAAGCCTTGGCACACACCCGCCACTGAGCCATCCTGCTCGGCACGCACCAAGCGCCCGAAATGACACTGACCTAAAATGACACAGTATAAAAACAAGTCCTGGATGTCATGCCTCCCAGTGAGCCCGGCTGTCTTAGGGCTAACGCTATAGACCTCCAAAAGCAAAAAGCCTGCCATGCGGCCAGGAGAAATGGTCTTGTCAAATTGCAATTTCAAACATCTAACTTCAAATCAGGTGTGGTAATACATGCCTGTAATTCTGGCACTCGGGAGGCTAAGCCGGGAGGATCAACATAAATTGGAGGCCAGCCTGAGCTACATAGGGAGACCCTGTCTCAAAAAAAAAAAGAAGAAAATAAACATCTAACTTCAGGCACAATACACAATCTTCCCAGAAGATCTACAGGAGCTAGATGACCTGGAAAAACATTCCTGACATAATTACATTTGCTGCTGGGCGTGGTGGTGAACGCTTGTAATGCCTGTACTCAGGAGCCTGAAGCAGGAGGGTTGCTGAGTCCCTGGCCAGCCTGGGCTAAATACTAGTCGTGAGTTCAGGGCCAGCCCGAACAACCAATACGCAGCAAGACCCTGTCTCCAAATAAAAAATGAAGCTGGGCATGGAGATCCCACAGCAGTCTGGGAGGCTGAGGCAGGAGGATCAAAATTTTGAGCCCTGTCTGGGCAATTTAGGAACATAGCAAGACCCTGTTCCAAAATAAAAAATATAAAGGGGCTGGGGATGTAGCTGAGTGGGAACCTGTGCTCAATCCCCCTTGCCACAAAAACAAACACACTCTTCAGCTATATAACAGAGAACTCAGTCTCCTTAGGCGACCGGAAGCCGGGTGAAGTTCCCAGGGAGTCCAGGAGCCGACCTTGTATACGCCGATTCCCTCCTAATGTTAGCAAACTTGATCACGCGTAGAATCCTTTTCCCAAGACCTGCCTTCTACAAACCTGCTCCCAATCTGCCATTACTTGTCCCGAACTGTCTCTTTTTCTCAAATTTGAATGATCACTCATTCTAGCTTAGTACAAAAATTACTCATTTTTCTCTTACAAGAAAACATTTTTTCTCTCTTTGCTGTAGTGGGATTGAGTCTGAGGTGCTCTGAGGGAGCAATACCCCCAGGCCTTTCTAGTCTACAACAGGAGCTGGCAAAATTGCCCGGGCTGGCCTGAAACTTGTCACCCTCCTCTCTCAGCCTCCTGAGTATCAGGGACTACAAGTGCTCACAACACAGCTGGCCTCCCCTGCCCCCCTTTTTCTCCCCAGTACTGAGCACTAAACCCAGGGCCTTCACACTGAGCTCCATCCCCAACTCTTTTGTTTATTTATTTATTTATTTATTTTTTTTTGGTACCGGGAATCGAACTCAGGGCCTCATGCTTGCGAGGCAAACACTCTAACCACTGAGCTAAATCCCCAGCCCTCTTTTGTTTATTTATTTTTATTTTGAGACACTAAATTGCCCAGACTAGAACTCAAACTTTCGATCCTCCTCCCTCAGCCTCCCAGAGTGTGGGATTACAGGAATGCATCACCACACCTGGGTTTTGGGGGGTGGTTTTGTTGTTTTGGTTTGGGTTTTTTTGTTTGTTTACTTGAGGCAGGGTCTCCCTATGTAGTTCAGGCTGGCCTTGAACTCATGGTGATCCTCCTACCTCAGTCTCTCAGGTTCTGGGAGTACAGGCCTGCACCACCACCCTTTGCTATTTTGGGGTGGTTTTTGTTTGTTTGTTTTTGAGACAGGTCCAGCTATGTATTTCAGATGGCTTTGAACTCTATATAGTCCAGGCTGGCCTTGACCAATTAACCCTCCTGCCTCAGCCTCCCGGGGTAACGAAGTTACAGGCTTTCGCCACCATTCTCAACTACTCCACCTTCTTAAAAAGGCCACCCAGATCCAATCATGGGTGTGACATCCTAGTGCCTTTATGTAATCTAATTCTTTCCAAAGGCCCCACCTCTAAATACCAATATCTGATTGAATTTATCCTTTTTTAGACTTCTCGATGGGGAATTAAATTTGACACATGTGCTAGGTGTAGTGGGGAAGCCTGTAATCCCAGCACTTGGGAGGCTGAGGCAGGAGGATCACTGAGAGGTCTAGGCCAGTCTGGGCTACATAGTGAGTTCAAAATCAGCCTCAACTATACAGCAGACTCTGTCTCAAAAACCTAAGAAAAAGAATATTTTAATAGCCCTTGGCCCTTGGGAACATTCAAACCACATCCAAACCATGGCACTGTTTTTTTTTTTCTCTTGGTGACCAAGTCTGGGTTAAATTTTCCTCACGAAGCCGCCCTTAACTTGGAGGTTTGGGAAGCATCACCCAGGACTTTAGAAATTTCTTCCACTTCCCGTCATTTCTCACATTAGCTGGGCTCTTCTAACATGAAGATCTCATTACCAAAACCAAACGCTGGAGTCTTCTCAGCTGGGTGTAGACGCTGGGCCTTCGCACTGAGCTACATTTTAAGCTCTTTCCATTTGTTATTTGGAGACAAGTTCTCACTAAGTTGCTAAATTGCCCAGGCTGGGCTTGAACTTTTGATCCTCCTGCCTCAGCCTCCCTGAGTGTCTAAATTATAGGTGTACACCAGCAAGCCCAGCTGCTTTGCATGGTTTTATGCCCCCACACAATGCTGTCATCCCACCTCTTCGGGGACTTAGGGCACATGGCCCCCGCCTGAGCAAGCTGTCGCCCCATCTTCCCGTCAGTGGGCGCCGGCTCGGTGCCTGGGCTGCGGTGTGGCCCATCTCATTATTTACCTGTGGCAGTCAGTGAGCAGTGACCTATGATGTGGCTACTGCTGTTAGTGCTTTGGAGGAGTTGCAGGCCATAGGCACAGAAGATGGTGAGCGTCCCCCACTGTGTGTGCTGAGCCCCCCACAACCGGCGCTCCCCAGCTCCCTCGGGCTTCCCTGTCCTGTGTCCGGACGATATGTAAATCAGGCCAATTAATAACTTTACAGAGGCTCCGAGTGTTCAAGCGCAGCAAGGGCCACCTCTCCCACTTTGAGTCAAAAGCTCCAGAGGATTGAGCTGGTGAGCAAGGCATGTGGAGAGGGCAGAGAGGCTATGGGCTGGGCCCAGGACCAGAGTTATCCAGGTTGTGCAGGCAAAGGGGTTATTTTGTGGGGGGGATGGTGCTGGGGATCAATCCAGGCACTCGTGCATGCCAGGCAAAAAGGAAAAGTTCTTAAAAGGGTTGGGCGTGGTGTCACACACCTGTAATCCCAGCACTCAGGAGGCAGAGGCAGGAGGATTGCTTTGAGTTCAAAGCCAGCCTGGAATACACAGTGAGACCTTGTCTTTAAAAAGAAGGAAAGAGGCTGGGGATTTAGCTCAGTGGTTAAAGTGCTTGTCTAGCAAGCACAAGGCCCTGAGTTCTATCACCAGTACCAAAAAATAAATAAATAAATAAACAAAAATAAATAAATAAAAAGAAGGAAAGAGAAAAAAGCTTGTTTAAAAAAGCAAAAGGGCTGCTCCCGTGAACACACAAATGATAGGAAAGCAAAACGACCTTGTAGCTACATGGGGAAGCTTTAGTGTTGTGGGCAGAAATCAAACCAGCCACAGCGTTTGCTTAAACCGAGCCTAATCCCTGGCGAGGCCCAGACTCTCCTCAACCCGGGAAGACAGAGAGGCGCGGAGGGTCAGACAAGACCTGGAGGTGGCAGAGGTGGCTTTGAGGCTTAGGAAAGTCTGTAGCCTAAGTGTGAGGCCAAGCTGCGGCACAGACGTCACCGGGACCGCGGGGAAGAGGCCACACGACATGAGGGCGCCTTGTCAGCAAGAGAGAAGATGCCAAGAGAAGTCTGGCTGCCGGGCTTCAGGCTCGGGCAGAGTGGTGACAGCGTTTGAGTCCCAAATTTCTGGGGTCCCCGAGAAGGTTCGAACCTGCGCTGCCTGTGCAGGAACCCGGGCGACAGCCGCCCACTTACAATACAGCTTCCTGAGTATCCAAAGCCCTGGCTGAGTCTTCCTGTGCAGGAAAGACACGCCTTTCGTAATGTCGCACCTGGTCCACAAAGCACCCAGTCTCCCAGAGCTGTGACAGAGCTGCGCGATGAGATGCACGTTGTTTTCATGCCCGATGCCGGAGGCTGTCGCGTACAATGGAGCAAGGGGTCATTGGGACTTTCAGATCCTCTTCTCTCTGTCTCCCTCCTCTTCCTCCTCCTCCTCCCAGAGCCTGGTGCAAGCTGGACAGGGGCTCTGCTACCTGGCTACACCCCTAGACCCTCAAGATAAAACTTTAGCAGATGAGGAGCTCTTCCTACGGACCAGCAAAAACAGTGGTTTCTTTTTAAAAGATTATTTTTCTCAGTCCACGTTCAAGTACCTAATGTCAAATTTCCCCGAAAATAAGACCTAACCAGAATGCAATCAGCTCTGAAAACTAGAGATCAAAAATGCCAGCCCCAGCCAGCCTATCTCCACCTTACCTGCCACCGCTCTTCTCTTGCTTGGTGGCTACTCAGTAAGGCAGAGTTTTTTTGTTTTTGTTTGTTTTGTTTGTTTTGTTTCTCACCGTGTAGTTCAGGCTGACCTTGAACTCACTATGTAGCCCAGGCTAGCCTGGAACTCACGGCAATCTTCCTGCCTCAGCCTCCCCGAGTGCTGGGATTACAGGCGTGCACCACCAAGCCTGCCTGGCAAGGCAGGCATTTTTGATCTCTAGTGTTCAAGGCTGATCATTTTCCACTCAGGTCTCATTTTCAGGGAAACCAGGTGAATACATTCCTCAGGAACACACATAACACATCTTAATTCTTTCTGTCCTCTCCTCCCCTCCTTTCCCTCTCCCTCCATCTCTGGGAATAAAGTGGCTTCATCCTGATCTTGATGCTGTGAACAACCATTAAAATAAAATTTTTAAAAAATTTAAAAAAACCCTTGCAAGCATGAAGCCCTGAGTTCGATCCCTAATACCAAAAAATAAAAATAATAAATAAATAAATAAATAAATTCTATGAACAAAGTTGCAACAAAGGATTTAGAATATTCTGGAAATTTAGGTGAGGCAGCAGGGTCAGGGCTTGAGTGGGTTAATTCTCAGTTGGAAGCAGTATCTCTGCGGGTAAAATGCTATCAAACAGCATCGCATGCTGCTGAGAAATCTTTCATGGAAGGAAGAGTGAACTCATGCTGCAGTTTCATCGTCTTAAGAAATTGCCACAGGTGCCCCAGCCTCCAGCTCCAGTCACCCCATTCGGCCAGCAGCTGGCAGCACCACACGAGGCCCCCAGCCGCACGACGACTCACTAGGGCTCAGATGAGCACCAGTGTTTTAGAAGCAATACATATTCTTTTTTATTTTATTTATTTATTTTTTTTGGTGCCGGGGATCGAACTCAGGGCCTTGTGCTTGCTAGGCAAGCGCTCTAACCGCTGAGCTAAATTCCCAACCCCTGAAGAAATAGATATTTTTAAATTAAGAAATGCACACTTTTTTTTTTTTAGACACAACAATATTACACACTTAAGGAAACACTGTAGACAAATTTTTGTGGTACTAGGAATCAAACCCAGGGGTGTTTACCACTGAGCTACATCATCAATCCTTTATTATTTTTTATTTTGAGACAGGATCTCACTAAGTTGCCCAGCCTGGCCTTGAACTTGTGATTCTCCTGCCTCGATCGCTGGAATAGCTGGAATTGCAGGCATGCACCACTCTGCCCAGTCACAAATACAATATTTTACATGCATTGGGAAACAAAAAGAATGTATGGAAAAAAAAAAAAAGAATGTATATGACTCGCTCTGCTGAGACACAAACACACACTTGTGGTGGTGTGATCCAACCCGCACTATCTCCAACTATGTTTGTAATTTCTTGCATTTAATAAAAGCTGTTGCTGCTGTGTAGTTTTCCATTTAAGAAAATACTACAATTTTTATCCCCCCTCCTGTTGATGAACTTCAGGGAGTTCCCAATTTCAGGCTGTTCGGAGGATGCCACTTTGGTCAGGTTGGGACACACAGACCAGGTGAGGTGCGACGACGACGTCTCACGTCTCGGGATTCTGATGCAGCCCTCCAGCTCCATCTGGGAATGTGTGCTCCTGCCCTTCCCAGGGCGGCTCCCCCTCTGCCCCGGGGCTCCTGCTCCTGACTTCTCCAGCTACCCCGAGGGCAGCCCCTGCTTCAGTGCAGGTGGGAGGGTGTGGTCTGGTCTGCACTGGGTGGGTGACTTTCCGGTTGCCGGCAGTGAGGACTGGGCCAGGTGGAGGTGGGGGCTCGGGCGGGACTTGCTCTCCTCCCATGGTTGCTGTTGCAGCCCACAGGGGCCCAGGCTGATACGCGCAAGATCACAAGATCCAACGTCCTGGCCACAGCCCAGGCTCAAGGTCATGGCCAAGCAGGGCTGGGATGAGGGCAGGAAGGGGCAGGAAGAGCCCAGGGCCTGCCGAGCAAGTTGGAGGGCTCGCGAGTCTTCCCTGGAGCTGAGGGCAGGGTGCAGGGATCCACAGTTCACAATCCTGTGCCTCCTGGGAGGGTGGATGACGGGACCCAGGGCTGGGGTGACAGGAACACCAGGGGCCCACCTCCCAAAGCAGAGCCCACAGGTGCTCCACAGGTGGGGAAGTGAGGACAGACCTGGGAAGGCATGAAGGGGCTCCCCAGTGTCCCCAGGCTGGAAGGCAGCTGGGGGGGCTCATTTCCGTGTGTTCCTGGGGTGGTGACAGCCCATGTCTGGCAGGTGCTCTCCGGGCACTTGGGGCACTCAGTCTGGGAAGCAGGTGCATCCAGCTCTCACCTCAAGCACTGTCACCCTCCCCAGATTGACCAGGATGGGCTCACCCCGCCGGAGAGGACCCTGTACCTGGCTCAGGATGAGGAGAGCGAGAAGGTGCCTGGTTGGGGATGCGGGGAGGCCCGGGCCCCAGCAGGGATGTCCCCAGGGAGTGGGGAAGGGCCACTCAGCAGTGTCTCTTCCCCAGACCACTGTGTCAGAGTACTATGACCTGTGGCCAGATGTCAGCACCATGTACAACAAGGTGACACTGGGCCAGCTGTAGAAGATCACCTGCCATGTGAATGTGGCCGCACCGCTGCACAGGTCCGGGCTGAGTCTGCTTCCCCACCCAGGGAGGGTGCTTTGCTTTGCTGTGCACCTGGACCCCTCCCTGGTGCTCTCCTCGCCTCTCCTGACCCCTCCCTGCACTCTGTGGTCTCCTCTCCAGGCGCTCCCCCCAGGTGCCCGCTGCTGCGGGTGCCCCTGCCCATCTCTCAGCCTGGCCCAGGATGCAGGGTCTCAGGTGGGGACCCACAACTTCGACCTGCAGGACACACCCCACCCAGGGCTTGTGCACTGTCCAGGCCTCCCAGCGTGCAGAACTTTGCCACTGTTGGTCCCAGACAGCCTCTCCATCTAACTGCCCCACCTGACGCATGTGCCAGGACTCTCACACTCTCCACATTTTCCTTTTAGCATGAATCAGTGGCCTTATGCTGTCACGATGTCTAACAGTTCTCTTTATTGTTGCTCTGTCTCCCCCAGGACATGGTGATCTGGGAGGGTGGGGAATCTGTCCCTAAATCAGTACCCGGTGCCAGGGTGGGGAGGCTGGGGAGGCCAGGCCCAAGTCAAGGCCAGCCTAGAGGGGCTGCAGGCTGACGGCCACCCGTCCCCAAGATGCGGGTTGGGTGCAGACTGGCCATCAGATGATGTGGGAGGGCGGACTCCAGGGCCTTGCTGCGGTGCCTTGGAGGCGAAGTGGAGAGGACTGAGCTCTGAGGCATTCCGGCCCTGAGGGGAGCAGCCTCGGTAAAGCCCCCGGCGGTGTCTCTGCATGAGCTGGCGATGGAGTCTTGACCGAGAGGCCGGGAGATGATAACGTGGGGATCACAGTTCAGGTCCTGGAGCGGGTTGGCCCTGGAGCCAGGGTGGTGAGGGTGCAGGGAATCCCCAGGGTGGAGCCCAGCTGCGACCCAGTGATCACTCCCCAGGAGTCATCCCCAGCAGGAGCAGCATGGTCCCGGCCGGCAGCCACAGCGAAGGCAGGGCGACATCTGCGGCGCTGCTCTGGCCGGCGGGCGGCGGCAGGTCGCAGGCGGCGTAGGGCTCCAGGCAGCCGGCAAAGGCCATGACGTGCGCGATGTAGCTCTGCTCCTGCACGCCGTGCATCAGGTGCGCCTGCGGGCCGCGCGCGAACACCGCCACATCCTCGCCGCCGTGCGTCTCGGAGAACAGGGGCACGGCCGCCTGCTGCCGGTACGTGGGGTCTCCTGGGGGACACAGCCGTCAGCAGGGCTTTCCAAGGGAGCCAGCACCTCTTCCTTCCAGTCCACCGCCGACTTCCGCCAGAGGAGAGGGACCAGGAGTACTCACCAATCTCACTGTCAAGGACATCAGGCCTGGTAGAGGCAGACGGGAAGCCCGGGCCATTTCCATACAGGATGGAGGTGTAGTTTTTTGAGTCTGAGGCCAAGGAAGGGGCCAAGCCTGCAGCGGCAGAGAGGCACATGTGTTGGCACTGACCACCACTGGTGGACTCACGTCTCCCATGCATCTTCACCTTGGGCCTGGTCTCGGGCTTAATTCTCCCAGGATCCCTAGGAAGTAGTACTATGAGTGTGCCCATTGGGCAGATGAGGAAACTGAGGCCAGAGACCATTGCCATCAAATTTAGCAACAGCACCTGCCACAGTTCCCTGGCCTACCGAAGATGGAGGTCCCCCGCAGGGTGTAGCCCCCAAACGTGAAGACGTGGGAGTGGTCAGCAGTGATGAGGGTCAGGGTGTCCTGCTCGCTGGTGAGCTCGCTGGCCTTCTCAATGGCAGAGTCGAACATAACAGCATCAGTCAGCGCAAGATGAGCCCTGCCCTCATGGTGACCATGGTCGATGCGGCCCCCTGCCAGAAGCCAGAAGGGGCGGCTGCTTGAGCCATTTCTAGGTACCTTCCTGGCCTCTGTCATGCCAGGTGCCCACACTCACCCTCCACAAAGAGGTAGAAGCCACGGGGGTTCCTGCTCAGCATGTTCACAGCCACCTCTGTCATCTCTGCCAGGGAGGGGTCCAGCTCAGTGTCTCGGTAGATCTCAAATTTCATGTCACCGGGTTCAAAGAGGCCTGAGGGACAAGGGACACAGTGGTGAGTAGCTGGTGAGGAAGTGGTGGGAGTCACTGCACACAGCTGCAGTGCGGCTGTCTGAGGCGCCCTGAGGGGGCTGGGACAGGAGGGGTCTTACCCATGAGGTGAGTCACCGAGGGGTCCTGGGATGCCTGCATGAGCTCTGTGCGGTTCCACACGTACCGAGACCCCTGCGGGACAGTCAGGCCTCAGCCCAGAGCCCGAGACCCGCAGCCTGTCCCCGGCCCCTCACGTCCCCACCCCGTGAGCCCCATCACCTGGTGCTTTGCCAGCCACTCCTGCACCAGGTCCTTGCTGTCCAGCCTGGTGCCCACCTGGGCGGCGTTATCTGGATACTCGGGGTCTGGGGTCCCCCTGGGAAACATGTATTTTCTGCCCCCGCCCAAGATCACCTGTGGCCAGAGACAAGGACAAGTCGACCTGAGCCTAAAGGGCCGTCTGTCCCTCCCTGCACAGTCCCTGAGTCCCCTGTTCTGGGCAGAGCCTTCTCTGCTGGCCCCTGGCGCGGCTCCCAGAGACCAAGGCAGGCGCAGGGCTGAGGCTGCAGGACGCCTGGGACTTTGGCCAGTGATGGGTCCACCCTTCCTTCCACCCCCTCCCCGCCCTTTGAGCTCACGTCAATGTCCACATTGGAGACGAGCTGCGTGGCGATGTCCTGGCAGCCCTCCTGGCGCGCTGAGGCGGGCATTTCAGCATCCGAGTACCAGTTGCGGTTCACAGTGTGTGCGTAGGTGCCCGCTGGCGAGGCGTGCTGGACCCTGGTGGTGGTCACTATTCCAACAGACCTCCCTGAAGGAGACAGAGGGCTCAGTGGATGTCCCAGGCCATTCAGGCACACTCCTGTCCCCAGTCCCAGCCCCAGGCGCACCTGCTTTCTTGGCCCGGTCCATCACAGAGCTGACCTCGTTGCCCCGGGCCGTGGTGCACTGGTTAACCTGAGCAGCTGCGCTCAGGCCGATGGTCTGGTAGTTGGCCTTGACCCCGCACAGGTAGGCGGTGGCTGTGCCCGCACTGTCTGGCACCTGTCTGTCCACGTTGTATGTCTGGGGACAGAGACACCCTCAACTGTGCTCAGGCTTGAACTCTGTCTGTGCCCTCACCCGTAGTCCCACTCCCCGTGCAGGGGCTCAGGCCTGGCTCACCTTGGACAGTGCCATGTACGGGAAGCGGTCCATGGCCAGGGGCGTCTCTGGCCCTAGCTGCCCTTCTATCTGCCCCTTCAGGATCCTGGTGGCCGTCACCGTGGACACCCCCATCCCTGAGGAGCAGAACCTGTCAGGCTGAGCCCTGGGGCTGGCCTGGACCCAGCAGGGACCTGGGTGCCAGGCACAGAGGGCCCTGCACACTCACCGTCCCCCAGGAAGAGGATGAGGTTCTTGGCTGCCGTCTGAATGGGCTGCAGCTTCTTCGCGGCCTCCAGGGCCTCAGCTGCCTTTTGGTTCCAGAAGGCCGGGCTCTGCTCCTCCACTGGCCAGGGGAGAGTGGAGGCCGGGTCAGCCTGGGGCAGGGCTGGTGCTTGGTGCGGCCCTTGGGCGAGCCTCGTTACCTGGGATGATGCCGAGGGACAGCTGTAGGCTGAGGCCCAGCAACAGCAGCAGTGCCCAGGCTCCCTGCATGTCCGGGGATGGTGCTGAGTGCTGGGGCTAGGAGAGCAGGGCAGCAGCTCCAACCCAGGCTGTCTCTGCTTAAGTCAGGAGGACTTTGTTCCTGGCTGTAAAAGTCCTGGTGTCCCTCCCCTTGCTCCAGGCAGCCATGCTGACCCTCCCCTGCCCTGTGAGCTGAAGGGAAGGGGCAGAGTGGGGCAAGCATGGGAAAGGATCCTCACAGCCAGCTCAGAATGGGCCCAGGTGTGGCGGCAGAGCAGGGACCAGGGTCCTTAGCGAAGGAGCTTCGGCCATTCTGAGCGCCTCTGGGCCAGGCTCTGTCCCCGGTGCTGAAGGGAGGCGCACTCAGGTTTGGCGTCCAGATGCCAGGAGCCCCGGAAAGGAGTGGCTGGTGCAGGCAGACCTGCCACCCAGCTGTCTTCTCGCCAGGCTTGGCAGGGACAGGTGAGATTCCAAGAATCGGGCCCAGAGTAGCCATTGTGTGGGGAAGCATGGGGCTGGCAGGGCCCTGTCTGTGTCTGCTGTGGTTTATTGGGCAGCCCTGCCTGGGGGTGTGTGTGTGTGTGTGTGTGTGTGTGTGTGTGTGTGTGTGTGTGTGTGTTCACCTGTGCCTGCGTCAAGCAGGCAGAGTTGGGGCCAGTGCCTCGGGATGGCCCATCCATGGGCTGGACCTGTCAGCATGGCCAAAGGCTTGTGCGATTCTCATCAGGCTGAGTCCCATTCCCTTGTGGGCCGGTAGATGGGGCGGGGGGTGGATCCTGGGCCACCCCCAGGGGTAGCCTCTGATAAGAAGCTAAGTTCTTTAGCCTCAGACTGTGTTTAAAAGTGTTTCTGCAATCCAGCAATCTCTCTACTGAGATGTACGTCCAAAGGAACTAGAAGCACTATCTGCATCACCCTCTCATCACTGGGACAAAATACCCAACACCTGATACTTAAGGGAAGAAGGGGTTATTTTCTCACATTTTCGGTCTGCAGTTGGCCAGCTCCAAGGCAGGAAGGCCTGATGGGAGGCCTGGCAGAGGACAGCTGTCCTCCTCATGGCAGCCAGGAAGCAGAGCTCAAGGGAGAATCTGGGCTGGGCACCGCTTCCGAGCCACACCCCAGTGTCCAGCCTCTTCCAACCAGCCCACCTCCTAACAGCACATGCAGGTCACACCCCCATTATTCAATCACCTTTCTAAAGTTCCACTGTGAGTGCAGGAGGCTTTGGGGAGACATCCAGATATAAACCATAACACCCTGACCCTGGTCCCCAAAAGGCTCATGTGCATCTCTTTATGAAAAATGCATTCAGGGGGCTGGGGATTTAGCTCAGTGATTAGAGTGCTTGCCTTGCAAGCACAAGGGCCTGAGTTTGATCCCCGGTACCACAAAAAAAAAAAAAATGCATTCAGTGCATCTTGAAGAGTCACTGAAGTTTTAACAGTTCCAGCACTACCAGAAAGTCCAAGTCCAGAGTCTCTTCTGTGATGTAAGGCAAACGCTCAGCTGTGAGCCCCTGTAAAAATAAAAAGAAAGTTAAACATTTCCAACGTACAGCGGCACAGGGTAAACACTCTCATTCCTAAAGCGAGGCGCAGGAGGGTAGAAAGGAATCAGATCAGAGGAAGACTGAAACCCCGCGGGGCCAGCATCGAATCCTGCAGCTCCGTGTCCAGCACCCAGGGCAAAATTAGGAGCTCCGAACAGGGCTCGTATGATAGTGCTCACAGCGGGGAGAGGCCCCGCCACTATGACGTTGCCAGTTGCAGCGCTTGTGGCCTCTCTCTTGGGGCGGCTGTGCTGCCTGCCCGCTGCCCTCCTGGGCAGATAGCCCACATTCCTCCCATCGCCACCTTCCGGGGGTCTCCACTGCACTTTCCCCTTCACTCTCAGAGCTTCACGAGCTGCCCTCTCAGGGGTACGCTGCTTGGCCTGAAATCTCGGTGGAAGCTCCCCCGTAAAGCTTCCACCCAGATTTGGTGTGTGGATGACACCAAGATCTGCCACCAGCACAAGCAATAGCTGGGTCCCGTTAGTTGTAGCTATAGCAGCCTCTGAGCATGTGGATGGCTGAGCACTGTGGGCTGAGTCCCAAGGAACCATTTCTATAGGCAGCCCTTCTCCCTGTGCCCAGGGTATCCTGGGGCTTTCTATCCAAAGCGAAGCCTTACGTTTGTGCCTCTTAGTCCTCAAAGGCGGGATCTCGCTGATTTCTCAAATGCCATCAAAACATCTTTCCTATTGTCCTGTTGTAAAGTATTTGGCTTCTTTTTATTTATTTACTTTTTTTTTTTTTTTTTTTTTTGGTGCTGGGGATTGAACTCAGGGCCTTGTGCTTGCAGGGCAAGCGCTCTAACCACTGAGCTAAATCCCCAGCCCTATTTGGCTTCTTTTTAATGCTAGTTGTTTCAGCAACCAAGCTCTCCTCTACTCCAACTTTGCCAGCCTTTCCTTTCTGGGGAAACTGAAAACTTTTTAAATGAGTTTACTCCTCCAGTTTCTCAGTGTAAATCTCACTAAAACCAGCCAGCAGTACCCACGCCATGATCTGAACTTTGGGCTGAAGTTTCCTCCACCAGATTAATTAGTCCACCACCCTTAATTTCAGTCTCCAAAAAGCCTTAGGACATAAGCAAAATGTAGACGAATTTTCTGCCAGAGCATAACACACAGGGTCTGGAGTCCAACTGCCAGAACATAACATTGGTGGCCTTTTTCCCGCCTGAAACCTCCTGAGCCTGGTCTTTGCCGTCTGCATTTCTGTCCGCATTCGGGTCTTCTAAGCTCTGACCAGTCTTCCACCCAGTTTAGCTCACAGTTTTCTAGAGCTACTTCTCCAGCGAGCCATCTTCAAACTTTTCCAAACTCCTGCACCCAGTCTCAGTAGCTCCCAAGCCACGTGATCAGGTAGCATCGCAGCAGTGGCCCCGCTCTCTGTACCAAAATCTATTTTAGTCACACAGAATTTGTCTTAGTCACCTTCACTTTGTCGCTGCTGACACAACACCCAACACCCACAACTAAAAGGAGGAGAGGTCTTTTCTTGCCTTTTTAGTCCATAGCTGGCCGACTCCACGACTCCACGGCAGGAAGGCATGGTGGAAGGGCCTGGTGGAGGAGAGCCACTCTCTTCGTGGTGGCTGGAAAGCAGGATTTGAAGGGAGGAGCTGGGGAAGGGGAGACACCCGGCCAAGCCACACCCCCAGTGACCCACCTCTTCCGGCCCCACCTCCTAACATTATGTTTAACTACGGCAGCCCCATGAGTCAATCACCTTTTGCAAGCCCCACCTGTGAGCACACACGGCTTTGGCGGGACCTCTAGCTAAAAACCACAGCAAACCGGACTAAGATCCGGACACAGGGGCAGAGCAGCCGGAGTTGCCGTGTATCGGCCGGTGCTGTGGTTAGGAAACGGTTTGTGCCCCCCAGATGTTTAGGTGTTGGAAGCTTGGTCCTCAGTGTGGTGAGGAGGTTGGGAGGCGGTGGGACCGTTGTAGAGTGGAGGTGATTAGGTCGTCTGAGGCTATGTCCTTGGCAAGGGTGGTTGTAGTTCTCTAGGGACCCTGCTTAGTTCCTGCGAGAGTGGGTTGTAATAAATGAACAAGACCTGCTTCCTCACCCTTCTGGATCCTGTCTCTCCGTGTGATCTTCTCTCTCTTGCCCTGTAACAACGCAGTCACACCTATCCTGAAGCACCAAGTCTGTGGACGGATGAATGAGTACACACAGCATGGTCCACACACAATGCCATCGCTCAGCCTCTCGGAGGTAGCAAATCCCGACCAGGCTACAGTAGGAACCGACTTGGGGTCACTACGCTACCTGAAATCATCCGGCCCAGATAGGCATCGACTGTCCAATTCTCCACGTGTGGGTTCCTAGAGGAGTCAGTTTCTAGAGACAAAAATGGGACTGTGGTTCCCAGTCCCTGGGGGAGGACAGAAATGGGGAGGCGTTTGCTAGGTGCAGGGTCCCAGGTTTAGGAGATGAAAATATTCTGAGAACTGGTGGCCCAGCAGTGTGAATGTCCTTAATGCTGCTGGACTGCATGATTAAAAGAGTTGAGAAAAGAAAAGATAAAAAAAAAAAAAAGAAAGAAAAAAGAGTTGAGATGGTGAATTTTATGCCATCTGTTTTCTTTTCTTTTTTTTTATTTTTTTTGGTGCTGGGGATCGAACTCTGAGCCTTGTGCTTGCAATATGCCATCTGTTTTAAAACCAGTATTCAAAACAGTTTCAAAACAAAATCTTTCCTCCACATTCTCCAGTACATCCCATCCACAGCGGCCTCCTGTGTTTTGTTTCACTTTTCACTACTGGAGATTGAGCCCAGGAAGTACTGAGCTACATCTCTAGCACTATCCATCTATCTTTGTCTATCTATTTAGAGATGGTCTTGCTAAGTTGCCCATGATGGCCTCAAACTTGTGATCCTCCTGCCTCAGCCTCCTGAGTAGCTGGAATTGCAGCTACTATACCTGGCCAGCAGCCTCCCTTTCACTCAGGCCACCTTGCCACATGAACCGTAGGCCTGACCCCAAGTCCTAGGGCACCCCCACTTGCCGCTGCCATCTGCCTGCCCCGGGTCTCTCCTTTGTCATGTCCCCATGGCTGTCCTCTGGCAGAGCCTTCCTTGGTCCTGTGTCTCCATCCTGTCTGTGTCCCCTGGTTGTCCTGGAGACTGAGGGACAGCATCACCTGTGGTCACCTTCCCTACACGCTGCTGACTACCCTGTAGCTGCCTCTACCTGATGTGTAGCCATGTGGTGTTAGGAAAACCTTTTTCCTTCACATTTATCAAGAAAGATTTTATTGGTCTCTATTAATTATACGTATTTATGCAGTAATGTGATCATTTGATGCATGGATATAATGTGTAATGATTAAATTGGGTAATTGGAATTTCCACCTCCTTAAACATTTCTTTGTATTGAGAAAGGAAAATGCTTGGCTAAAGGTCAGGGGTGACCAGCTACTGGGCGAGCCCTTAATCAAATTAATAGCTTTCTCTTTGTGTCGGGATGTAGGTTAAAGGTTCAGGACTCTATCATCTGTCTCCACTAGGCTTTCGCAGGGCCACCCCGCCCCCTCTTACATCAGCGTTTCAGGTGACCAAAGAGCCAAACGCAGGTCTAGAAATGAGTCAGAGAGCAGCCTTGAACCCTTGCTGGGACCCCAGTGTTGGAGAGGCCACCGGGATGTCCTTGCTCACCATGGGCGCGTGTGGTTTTGTCACCTGAGCAGGTCGGTGGGACAACCACAGTCGGGCACCGTTACAGCTGCAGTGCTGAGGACCCCCGTGTAACTACGCGGCCACGGCCAAGCCACAGCCTCTGCCGCTAGCCCCTGGCAGCCAATAATCACGCCTGCTCTCCCAAAATGTTGTCATTTCTAACAAGTCATATAATAGCACGAAATCGTCTGTAATCTTTTGGTTTTATGTCACTCAACATAATTCCCTGCAGACTCGCCCCAGCATGGAGAGAAGTCGACCAGTCCGTGTGGCCGAGCCAT
Organism: Hystrix cristata; assembly: GCA_004026905.1. Taxonomy (NCBI): domain Eukaryota; kingdom Metazoa; phylum Chordata; class Mammalia; order Rodentia; family Hystricidae; genus Hystrix; species Hystrix cristata. Next base: position 18,508 of record PVJO010020564.1, read on the forward strand.
CTTCCCTGGGTGGCTGGCGCATGGCGTGGTTAACCATTCACCCGCTGAAGGACAGCTGGGCAGCTTTCGGGGCGGCTGTTAAGAACATAGCTGCTCTGCAGGTTCCTGGACAGGTTTTTATGTGCACGCATCTTTCCACGCTCCTGGGATAAGTGTCTGGGACCAAAATTGGTGGTCTATGGTAAGAGCGTGTGACTTTTTTTTTTTTTTGGTTTTTTGAGACAGGGTCTCACTGCGCTGTTCAGGCTGCTCTTGAACTCACTATGTGGCCCAGACTTACCTCAAACTTGCAGTGATCCTCCTGCCTCAGCTTCTTATTTTGTGTACTTGGGTCTCAGTTTCTCCAGAGGATTTATCTGGGTATTAGCAGCATCATGTATTAGCAGCAGCCAGGACCCCACCAGCAGGTGATCAAGAGCAACTTCCTTATCCAATATTCCTCTCGCAAGAGCATTTAGCAAGTGCTGATGAATGGCAATAGTCCTCGTAGTGGAATCTGTGACAGATAAGTCTTGAATTACATTTTATTGGCCATACCAGAGTCCAAAGGATCTGACCAGTGAAACAAATCCAGAGTCCCAGTGTCCACCAGGGTAATCTCATTTGGACACACCCTTCATGACCCGTTTTCAGAGGGCTGACATAAGCAACTCCATTTTTATTCTGGCTACGTTCACAAGCATTTACTGTGGTCATTGTCTTTGTGTCCACCGTCCCGGTACTGTGTTGCGTGAGGCTCCGGCAGGCTCTGCCATGGTGCTGTCTAGGAATTCTCAACCACAGTCTGCCCCGGTTTCTGGTGGCTCCTCCTCTTGTGTCGGAGCAGGACTGGAGACAGACACACCACGCGTCACCCGCTGTGAACAAAGAGTGTCTGTGCCCTCGGTATGTGGGCACTCCTGGCCCTGCCTCCCACCTCCGTGCCTGAGTCACCTGACTAGTGATGAGGGTGACAGCCCCTCCTCGGGCCGGGGTCACAGCAGTCCGGGCCGTGGAGCCCCATCCAGGGACAGGCTGTGGTCGAGCTGTGCTCTGGGCAGGGTGCCGCCTTCTCCCGAGGGAGCCCCTGCCATCTGCAGCCCCGTCTGTGCCCACCCCTGCTGGGATTTCCGGAACGAGGCCGAGTGCATTTGTCTTTTCTCCTGGCTGTCACGTCGCCCAGACCTCATGGGTCAGGGATGCCAAGACCCCCAGAGCCACCCGGAGTGTGGTAGGCAAGGCAGGCACCAGGCAGCCATGGGGGTGGCAGTGTCCGGATGTCACCTCGGCCTGGCCCAGCCAGAGTGGCAGTGACATCCCCAGAAGCTGCAACGCTAAGGTCCCCTCTGCTCTGCAATTCGGGGTCAGGAGACGAGGCTGGGCCAGCCCCCACACTCCCAGCCTGCCCAGGCAAGGGGCCCTCAAAGAAGGTGGCCTCTGCAGCCAGGCCGCCCACAGAGCATGGTGGGGCCCCTGGAGCATCTGTCCCTTCACTGCTTCTGTGGGTCAGCCCGTCACTACCCAGTGCAGGTGGCACTGAAAGACCGCTCCAGGCCCCAGGTCCCTGGAAGGAACCAGACATGGACGCTCCTCAAACTCACCGTGATCCTCCTGCCTCAGCTTCCCGAGTGCTGGGATTTGAGGCGTGTACCACCACACCCTGCACAACCTCAAATTTTAAATTAGTAAAGAAAACAGATACAAAATGAAAGTTGGGCTTTGTTCTCTTTTAGTTACCTACGGAGGGGCTGGGGATTTAGCTCAGTGGTTAGAGTGCTTGCCTTGAAAGCACAAGGCCCCGAGTTTGATCCCCAGCACCAAAACAAACCAACAAAAAACAAATATAATTACCTACTGGGCATCTGCAGGTTCAAGTGAAGAGTCACTGCTTGTGGTTGTTTTGTTTTGTTTCATTTCGTTTTTAGCAAAAAACAACTTTTAAATCCCTGACGGCCTCAGAAGAATGCACAAAGCATGTTCAGGAATGAAATGTCCAGGAGTTTGTCCTCCGTCCCTACGGTGGCCTCTGTGTCCAGTCACCTTGAACACTCTCTCCAGCAACCACCCTCAGCAATTTAGATGAAGAACTGGCCACACAGGTAAAATGGCAGCCGTGAAACTAGCTCCTGTACAAACCCCTGATCTTGTCGGTGTGGCCCATCAACTTTCTGGAACTCTTAAAGAATGCAAAGTACTAGGTAGAGTAGCTCCTGTCCACGACCTCAGAGGCTGAGGCCAGAAGTTCAAGCCCAGCTTGGACACCTTAGTGACTTAGCAAGACTGTCTCAAAATAAAAAGTTTTTAAAATCTGGGATGTAGCTCAGTGCAAAGGCCCTGGGTTCACTCTCCAGTATGGAAGGAAGAAAAGGCAAAGTAACAGGCTACTCCATTTATGAGTTTTCAACTAACTCCACAATTTACTACCTAAAGTATGACTTTCTGATATTTTAGTTGGCTATTTTGAAAAATCCTTGTAAATGAATTTCACATGTACCAGTACATAGATATTTTCATTTGTCAGAATGTCTCGCACTTTGTAGATTCTTTTTTTTTTTTCAGATAGGGTCTCACTATGTAGCTCAGGCTGGCCTTGAACTCACTATGGAGTCCAGGCTGGCCTTGAACTCATAGCAATCCTCCTGCCTCAGCCTCCCCAAGTGCTGGGACTATAGTGCGCCATCACGTAGGGCCTTTTTTTCTTTTTGAGACAGGGTTTCAGTATGTTTCCCAGGCTGGTCTCAAATTCCTAGGCTCACGCCATCCTTCTGCTTCAGCCTCCCCAGTGCTGGAACTACAGGTGTGTGTCACCAAGCCTGGCTGACTAATTCTTATTATAGGAAAAGACATTAACTAAAATCTGCAGAACCAGTCTCACATTGGACCATTTAGTCCCCACCAGCCTTTATCTCTGCCCTTCTTTCTCTCGGCAAATAATGGTGCATGGATCCAAGTTCTGTTTCTTTGAGATACAGATTTCCTAACTTGTGACCTGAGTCATATGTTCACACGTATAAACTGAGGGCTGCCAGCTGATCATCACCGGGGTGCGGACAAGTGGCCAAAGGTTTGGTAGTTTGGGCTGGGGAGGCAGCTCAGAGACGGAATGCTGGCCTGGCCTCACGAACACAGCCCTGGGTTCAATCCCCAGCACCAAGAAAGAAAAGAAAAGGATTAATAGTCTAAGAAAGAAAGCTATTTCAAATGAAATGTACTTTTGCACTAAAAAAAAAAAACAAAAAACTGTTTCAAAGCTAGCAAAGAAACGAAGAGCCTAACTGAAAGTTCTAAGACCTTCGTTTTGGTTGTACTTCATGTATGTGCATGTTGTGTGTTGTGTCTGCGTGTATATGTGTCTGTACGTGTGATTGCATAGTGTCTACATGCTACCAAATGGGCTTAGAAGTAAATGAGTGCTCACAGAATAAATAAGATGAATCCAGACTGGGGATTTAGCTCAGTGGTTAAAGTGCTTGCCTGGTGTATTAGTTATCTTTCTAGAGTCAATGATTTGCAAGACAGCAGATTTAATACAAGACATTTACAAGTTACAACATTCACACACACAAGACAGATGCAGGAAGAGTGTTCAATGTCTGTCTAGGCACTGGAGTCCCAAAAGATCCAATTGAGGGCTGGGAGCCCACAGCACTGTCCTGTGTACGTCCGTGTCTGCAGATGATGGCTGAAGAAATCTTTACTGGAACCAGGATACGATGCTCGCAGCAGAGATGACAACCAGAGCGCCCCCAAAGCAACAGCAGCTGTCCTGGATGACGGCAAGGCCCCGAGCTCCTTCCTCGTCGAGAACAGCCAAGTTCCTTTCGGAAGAACCAGCCACAGCAGAGCTTCTCCTGGGAAACAGCCCGCCAGCTAGCCTCTGCTCCCGTTCTCCTTTATGTTGGCAGCAACAATCCTCAGGTGGATCCTCTATGCCCAGGACCACACCAACTCAGTCCAGCTGGGCGTTCCTGCTCGAGTTGACCACGATAATAAGTCTACCACACTTGCCAAGCTCAAGGCCCTGAGTCTGATCCCGGCACCCAAAAAAAAAAAAAGACTCCAAAGTGTTTTTTTGTTTTTGGTGCTGGGGATCGAATTCAAGGTCTTGTGCTTACAAGGCAAGGACTCTAACCACTGAACCAAATCTCCAGCCCTGAAAGTTTAAATGACTTGGGAAATCTTAAGTAAATAAGACTAGTTTAATATTGCTACTTTATTTATTTGCTTGTTTTTTGTTTGTTTGTTTTTGCTGTGCTGGAAATCAACTTGGGGCCTTGCACTTGCTAGGCAAGCGCTCTACCACTGAGCTAAATCCCCAACCTCCAATATTGCTACTTTAATAAGAAAAAAAAAAAACAAACCCAAAGCAGCTATGGCTTCTAATCAGCAAAATACCCAGGTATTCAAGCTGAAGCACTTTTGCTGAGCTGACAGCAGCCTAATGTCACCCGCTGTGAAAATGGCCAACAGGAAATAGCTTGACAGAGTGGTTTGCTTTGTTCAGGGCATCAAGAATTTTCACAAGCAATTCAGACATGATTATGAAGAACAAATAAATTAGGTAAATGTAAATGGGATAAATATTTCTAAATGTAATCTTCCTGGTTTTAAAAAATCTAAAACTTAGTTCATGCTATACTAAATTAAGTAACGTTCGTTAGACACATAGGCCACTTTAAATGCGTTAAAATACTGAAACATCAATTACTAAGCTTAAAGATGTTTTGTTTGTTTGCTTTTCTTTTTTGGTGCTGGGGATAGAACTCAAGGCCTTGTGCTTGCAGACGATAGAAACGTCTCCAGGCAAATTGTTCCTTCACACAGCCTCGGCACTGGAGAGGCTGCTTGGCCTTCCTGATGTGGAGGCTGGGTATATTCTTGTCTGCCGGCTCGGGTGCTTTGCGCCACTGTCACCCCGTCCTTCAAAGGAGCTCTTAAATGGCGATCTGGTTCTTCTTCGGCATCAACATCGAGGCGGCTATAGGGTCTGAGGCCAAGGCTGCAAAGACCTGAGCTCATTTTTAAGTAGTTGATAAAGAAAGCAAGAAAATCGTCAGAACAGTCAGCATTATTACAATGCACCAGACGTGTTTGGACAAGCATGTTATCTTGTAGATGTTTAAGATCATGAATCTAAGTCCAACCTACACGTGGCGTACACAGCGGAAATAAGTGCTTGGTGGATGCGAGTCATGGGGGTAAAGAGCAGAGAGGACCATGTTTAGCTTTTTACCTTCTCTGTGTGTGTGTTACTAGGGATGGAACCCAGGACCTTTTATTTTTTATTTTCAAACAGGCTCTTGCTGAGCCAGTAAGTTGCCCAAGCTGGGCTCTGACTTGTGATCCTCCTGCCTCAGCCTCCCAGAGTGCTGGGATTATAGCGTGCAGCACCATGCCTGGCTGACATTTTTAATACTTGTCCACAAAAATAAAAAGGCATAGGATGGTGGCACAGGGGAAAAGAGTGACGACAACTGAGTTCCTGCTGGAGGACTGGTCTTCAGGCGGGTGAGGGGACACCCAGAAGCTTCCACTGTGAGCTTTTCTAAATGAGTGATTCAAACGTCATTGCTGAAACATGTAAATTAGGCGAATGTAAACAGCAGAAAAGTATGTGAAGGAACTTATCACTGTTCAAAAATCTTTGCCAGTAACTTGAAATTCTAAAGCTACATTAAGTGTTACATATTCTGACCACCCAACGTTTGTCACCAGGCCCAGGCAGAAACACTAACGGCTGTAAAGTTAAGAAGTAACTCTCAGCTCCCAAGACCTTCCCAAGGCCACAATGCTGGCAGCTGTGAGATAACGAAGGGCCATAAATTACGCAGGGTGCCTGCCCCCAGGGAAGGCATGTCCAGCTCCTCCGCCCTGGGCACTCCCCAAGGCCCACAGCCGCAAGATAAGCAGAGCAGAGACCCAGAGGAAACCTCTGGAGGGCCCATTCTCACACCTCTTTCTGTTGTAACCCATATAGAGACCTCAAGCCCCTTTGTTCAGAGAGAATCTCCTTTGGTCCTGAGAAGTCTCCCCTCTGGCTGGGTTGTAAGTAAACCTGCTAGTTGCTGTTCTGAGGTCACATCTTCTTCTTTCTCTAATTCAAATTATTAATATTAAGCAATACATACTCAAAAGAAAAGAATACTTACTAATTAAACCGGGAGCGGTGGCACATACTTGTAGTTCCAGCATTCCAGAGGCTTAGGCAGGAAGATCGGAAGTTCAAGGCCAACCTGGACTACATAGTGAGATACTGTCTTACAAAAAAAAAGAAAAGAAAAGAAAAGAAGAAAGAAAGAAAAAGAAAGACAAAAAGAAGCAGATATTCCTGGAAACTCCAAGTCATTTTGGAACAAGTTAAAATACTGAAACACTGGGGCTGAGGTAAAGCTCAGTGTGCTTAACATGTGCCAGGCCCTGAGTTGGATCCCGGCACCACAAACAGGGAAAAAAAATACCCTGAAAAATATATTGCTGAGTATAAATTTTGAGTATCTACCCCGGCATACTGTTTTTCTACAGTATAGAGAAGCTAAATCTATGTGGGTCTGTTAATAAACAGGAAAACAGTATGTCCTGAGGAAACATGTTTCTAAAACTTAGACAATGGTGTTTGTCCACAAAATACTGACAGGACACAGTCCAGAATGGCTTCCTTTCTGGATTTTCATTAGAAATTAATGTTACTAAGAGTTGAAAATTCTAACAAATGGTGCTGGGGATATAGCTCAGTGGTTAGAGTGCTTGCCTTGAAAGCACAAGGCCCTGAGTTCGATCCCTAGCGCACACACACAAAAAATTCTGACTAATGTGTTGTGGTGGACCTAATGTGGTCAACTTGAGTCAGAACGCCCAGCCGGACTGAGTTGGTGTGATGCTGGGCGTACGAGATCCACCTGAGGGTTGTTGCTGATGCAACATAAGGCAGACTGGGAACCGCAGCTAGTTGGCGGGCTGTTTCCCAGGAGAAGCTCTGCTGCAGCTGGTTCTTCCGGAGGAGGCTCGGCTGTCCTCGTCGAGGAAGGAGCTCGGGGCCTTGCTGTCATCGAGGATGGCTGCTGTTGCTTCGGAGGAGCTCTGGTTGTCATCTCTGCTGCGAGCATCGTTTCCTGGCTCCAGCCATCATGTGCAGACACGGACGTACGTGGGACAGTGCTGTGGGCTCCCAGCCCTCAACTGGATCTTTTGGGTCTCCAGTGCCTAGATGGACATTCGGCACCTTCTGCATTTGGCTTCTGGGTGAATACTGTAAATGTCCCCTATTAAATCTGCTCTCTTACAACCATTGGCTCTAGCAAATCTAACTAAGACACATGTATTATTTAAAACAAGCTGTCAGGGGGTTGGGGATTTGGCTCAGTGGTAGAGTGCTTGCCTAGCAAGTGCAAGGCCCTGAGTTTGAACCCCAGCACCAAAAATAAATAAATAAGTAAATAAATAAAATGAGATGTCATAAGAGAAAAAGGAGTGATTTTGCCCTAAAGGAGAATGAATGGCTGGGTGTTCCCATCCGAGGAATAAGGAAAGTTTAGGAAAATAACAGCTCACGAGAGGGTTGAAGAAGGTTGTGGAAAATCAATCTTATGAAAAGGCTTTTATGTGTGATCAAGTTGGTGAAAATAAAGGGAATCATTTATAAGCTTTTCTAGACAAATGTTGATATCAAAAGGACAATGATGGGGAACTAGAAGTCGGCCTGATGTATTAAAACAGCAAGGTTTTCCTCGATATTGATCTGCTCTTAACAGGAAATTGGGAGAAGATTTTATTTTATTTGCCTTTTAGGAAATTGGCTTAGGAAACAAAGACTCTGTGCTTTTCTGAGAATATTTCCTGTGCCTTAGATGGTCTTTACTAGGTTTTCAGTCACTTGAGACAACCAGAGTTCTCTGTTAAAGAGCTGATGTTATTTCTATGACCACATAACTTTCTGTTTGCCTTCTGGCCTCTGTAGAGTCTCATTTTGGTTGGATGACTCTTGTTGATGGTGATTTTTTTTGCTTGTTTGTTTTGAGACAGGGTCTCACTATGTAGTTCAGGCTGGCCTTGAACTCACAGTGATCCTCCTGCCTCAGCCTCCCAAGTGCTGGAACTACTGGCACACGCCACCACACCTGGCTTGGCAGTGACTTGTGATCTTAGTTTGATCAACTGTTTGTAGGTTGTTCATTTTTGTTTCCGTGGTACTGGGGATTGAATCCCAGCCTTCACACTAAGCTACAGCACTAGCCCCCCTTTTTTTGTTAGGGTCTTGGGAAATCACTAAATTGTCCAAGCTCGGCTCATATATTTGATCCTCTTGCCCCAGTGTCCCAGAGCACTGAGATTACAGGTGTGAACCACCCTGCCAGGATCAACTGTTTTAAAGCCTCCATATAGTTTGAAAAATTCTCCAAGTCAAATTCTAGATTGAATCTTTTGATCTGGAAGTAACTTAGGGATTTCCCAGTTTGGTCCCATGACTTGTTAAAGGACGTATTTCTCATCTTGTAAAGGAGAGAGATAAATTCGGTTTATTTGATATAATGAATTACAAGAGAAAATTGCCAAGTAATAGAGAATTCTAGACTCTCTTAGAGTTACGTTTGCATAGGTGAGTTAGTACAGTACTGTGTCTAGAAACTGAGCTCAATTCCCCTCCTTGGTCCGTTGCTCTCTTGTCCAATCACTCTGCTACAAGGCCTCCATTCTTCACTCAACCTGAGCATAAAGTCAGACATTTTCCCTGGACTCTTCCCATCTTCATTTCTGAAGACTCATGTCATATAAAACTTGGATTAATGGCATTTTGTACTTTTTTTTTTGAGACAGGGTCTCCCTATGTAGTTCAGGCTGGCTTTGAACTCATTACAGAGTCCATGCTGATCTCAAACTCTCTGAAATCCTCCTGCCTCAGCCTCCCAAATGCTGAGATTACCAGCGTGTGCCACTATGCCCTGCTCTACTTTTTAAAATGTCCTATGTTCCATAACTAATTATAGAATAGGAAAAATGATTCATGTTATGAAAAAAAAATTTTGGTGGGGATTTTGTTCTAAATGTGCTAAAATATCTTCTAATAATCTTGCTGATTATGATCATTATGTATACAATGTACCAATACATGTTCTTGGTAAAAATAAAAATTTAAAAAAAAAATATCTTCTAATGTTTGGCTTGTGAAATCCATAATCCTGGGAAGACAGCCGGACCCATGCGTGGTGCATTCCCACCACTCGATGGACCATTTGAACATTCAGAGACTCACTCTGGTCAGTGGCCAACTCGACTGGATAGCAGGGCGCTCTGGGCACACTCTTCCATGCTGCCCCACGTAGGAGAGTGGATGCCATGTTGGTAGCCAAGATGTTGCACAATGTGCTTACTTTGCGGTGTCCCTGGATGTTTCTCCAGGGACAGAAGGACCCGTCGACTGAGCAAGTTATAAAGGTGCTAAAGAAGGTGCTGCAAACACGGGGCATGACCATGGCCTCAGGCTTCTCCATTCTCCTGCAGAACCTGGCTGGTGCCTGCCCCATTGCGACACAGCTCAACAGCACAGCAGGGGGACTGTCTGTCTCCGGGCAATAAGGCCGCAGGAAAAAATACAAATCTGAAAAAATATAGGTTGATTCTATTGATTTTATTAGAAGGCCGGGCGTGGTGGTGCACGTGAATTTGAGGCCAGCCTGGGCTACATAGTGAGCTCAAGGCCAGCCTGCACTACATAGTGAGACCCTGCTCCAAAAAATACAAACAGAAAAATAACTTATTGGAAATGATCAAATTTTAGGACACCAAATACGTGCGACAGGTGACACAAAATTCTGATGTAAGAAAGATGTCATAGCCCTTCCAAGGCTGAGTGGAGACTGATGGTGGCGCCCTGAACCTTTAACTTGTGAGCTGATTAAAAAAAGAAGAAGAAGAAGAAAAGAAAGAACTAGAGAGAAAGAAACAATTAATTGATTAAGGGCTCGCCCAGTAACTAATCACTCCTGACCTTTAGCCAAGAATTTTCCTTTCCTAAAACAAAAAAACAGTTTAAGGAGATTAAAGTTCTAATGAGCTCAATTTCCTCGTTACATATTGTACTGTGGATCAAAAGTATCTCTCTCTATCACATAGGTACATGTAATTAATAAAGGCAATAAAATATTTCTTTATACATTCAGAAAAATATCTTCTTAACACAGTGTGATAGGAGCAGCAGGGGGCTCGCTGGGGGCAGGGAAAGCTCCCCAGATCTGTTTTTACACCTGTGTGCTGAGGACACTCATGCCACCTGCCACAGGTGACAGACCTGTAGAACTTTGTCATCTCACAGAGCTGAGACCCTGCACCACTAAACAAAAATTCCCTGTTACTCCTCCCGGCCCTCAGCAACGCGTCATTCTTCTAGGAATTTCATACCCTTGGCACCATGTACGTGTGGTGCCATACGGTATTTGTCCTTTTGTGACTGGCTGATTTCACTTAGCATAACGTCCACAAGGTCCCACTCAGCTGTCCCACGTGCCAGCATGTCCTTCCTCCTTTGGACTGAATGAGAGTCCACGTTGTGTTTATTCATTCGTGCATGGATGGATCCTTGGTGTATTAGTCTACTTTCCAATGCAGTAATAAAATGCCCGAAGGTAGGTAACATATGAAGAAAGAGCTTATTTAGCTCAGTTGGGGAAGTGCACTTGTCTCCCTTGCTCTGTCGTCCCTTCTGAAGCTACAGCCTCCGATGACCTAATCGCTCCCCACTGTCCTCCACCACGCAAGTCCCCCCACCGACATCATCGTCACGCTGAGGACCATGCAGTCCACACATGATCCCCGGGACAAACTCAAACACCACTTCCTAAACCGGCCTGTCGGCTATTGTGAATCCCGCTGCTCTGATCCCGGGGTACAGAGCTGTGAGCTCAGGGAGCCATGAGCTACATCCCAGGTCCCCACTAACCCCAATCCTCCTGCCCCGGCCTCCAGAGTAGCTGGGATTACAGGTGTGTACTGCTGCGCTCACCCAGTTCCCTGCTTTTAATTCCTTCGGACGTACACCCAGAAGTGGGCTGCAGAAATGCTTTTGAACCCAACCTGAGGCTACAGAACCCTTCTAGGTCCTTATCACAGGCTACGCCTGTGGGTGTGCCAGGCCTGTGAGGGCACAGACTCACCTCTGGCATCCATCTACCTGAGGGAACAGGGCTCAGCCTAATGAGCACAAGCCCTTGGGCCACTCATGTGTCTGCTGGCCCCGGGTGGTGGCTGCAATCATGGGCAAGCCTGGCCCAGCCCACTTGCAAACATGGGAGACACACAGGTTGGGCATGTAGCTCAGTGGCTAGAGTGCTTGCCTTGTAAGCACATGGCTCCGAGTTCAATCCCCAGCACCCCCCCCAAAAAAAAATCATGGGAGACACCAACAAGGCCCCCAGTCAACATGGTCCCCATCAGCCCTGCTCCTCCCATAGCACAGTCACTTCCAGCCCTGTGCCTGCAAGGCCGACTAAGGTCAAGCCCAAGGACGGTCCACACAGGTAGCAGGGCAGCCTGTTCCCTCGTGTATGGGGCTCATGGCATCCAAAGGCCACACACAGCCTGTGGCCTGCGCTGTGTGGTTCAAGCCCCACCTCCCTCCAGCACCCGGAGCAGAGGCTGCCCCAGCTGGCTCTCAGGAATAATAAAAACAAGGTGAACGAAGGGCTGATGGATCCCCCGGGACAACATAAGCTGAGCGGCGGGGTGGCCTCAAACAGCACAAGGTCCCCAGTTCCTACCCGACATGGGGGAAGAACCTAGGCCCATCACGCAGTGGCCTCCAGACCCCTGGCCAGGCTTGCCTGCCCCTTCCCTCACCATGTAGGGCTTTGGCTCTCAGGGCAGGGGCGGGGTCAGGTGGCCACCCAGATGAGGGGAGGGAACAAAGTCTTCCCCTATTTAAGCTGCGACTGCCTGGGGTGGAATTGGTCCCCTGCTGTCCCAGCCTCCACAGTCACCACCATCACACTCTGCTGTCCCAGCCCCAGCACTCAGCACCGTCCCCGGTCATGCAGGGAGCCTGGGCGCTGCTGCTGCTGCTGGGCCTCAGCCTACAGCTGTCCCTTGGCATCATCCCAGGTAACGAGGCTCGCCCAAGGGCCGCACCAAGCACCAGCCTTGCCCCAGGCTGACCCGGCCTCCACTCTCCCCTGGCCAGTGGAGGAGCAGAGCCCGGCCTTCTGGAACCAAAAGGCAGCTGAGGCCCTGGAGGCCGCGAAGAAGCTGCAGCCCATTCAGACAGCAGCCAAGAACCTCATCCTCTTCCTGGGGGATGGTGAGTGTGCAGGGCCCTCTGGGTCCAGGCCAGCCCCGGGGCTCAGCCTGACAGGTTCTGCTCCTCAGGCATGGGGGTGTCCACGGTGACGGCCACCAGGATCCTGAAGGGGCAGATAGAAGGGCAGCTAGGGCCAGAGACGCCCCTGGCCATGGACCGCTTCCCGTACATGGCACTGTCCAAGGTGAGCCGGGCCTGAGCCCCTGCACGGGGAGTGGGAAGGGGCCGGGACCGGGACCCAGGGACGCGCCCAGGACAACCGGGGCCTGTGGAGAGGACTTGCTACCGACTGGGCTCTGCCCCGGAGCACAGCTGAGGGCATCTCTGTCCTCAGACATACAGTGTAGACAGACAGGTGCCGGACAGCGGAAGCACAGCCACCGCCTACCTGTGCGGGGTCAAGGCCAACTACAAAACCATCGGCCTGAGCGCAGCTGCCCGCTTTGACCAGTGCGCCACGGCCCCGGGCAACGAGGTCATCTCTGTGATGTACCGGGCCAAGAAAGCAGGTGCGCTGGGGGTGGGGATTGGGGTCAGAGGCAGGCCAGGAGCTCTAAACAGCCCGCCCTGACCCCGGTCTCCTTCAGGGAAGTCTGTCGGAATAGTGACCACCACCAGGGTCCAGCACGCCTCACCAGCGGGCACATACGTACACACGGTGAACCGAAACTGGTACTCGGATGCTGACATGCCTGCCTCAGCGCTCCAGGAGGGCTGCCAGGATATCGCCACGCAGCTCGTCTCCAACGTGGACATCGACGTGCGGCACAAAAAGGGCAGGGGGAGGGACTAGAAGGAAGGGTGGGCCCTGCACAGGCTGCAGTCCCAGGAATCCAACAGTCTGAGCCCTGCAGCCTACCCAGATGTCCGGGGGCTCCCGAGGAGTGGGAGGGGTGCAGATGGGGAGCCAGGATTGTGTGAGGAGGGACAGA
>PVJO010020565.1:0-31742 GCA_004026905.1 Hystrix cristata
GATCCAGCGGACTATAGACTGAAACCTCTGCAGACTGTGAGCTAATAAACCTTTCTTCCCCTAACTTTGGGTGTCGAGTATTCTGTCCCAACAACAAGAGAAAAGTAACTAAAACACATATGTACCAGTTCCCCAGATGAACGGAACCGTTACGTGTTGCCAACATACACTAATTATGTTTCAAACACGGAACAAATTCAGGCAATGACAATCTTTGGACCAAGAATTAAAATACATATTATCACAGAAAGTCATCAGCGCTAAGGAGAAAATGAAAGCACAGAATGCCCAAGAGAGTTTGTGGACGTGGACACAATGCTTGTAAGGTGGCCACAAATGCCTTCCTGAGGAGGTGAACAGTCGTGACGATAGCTGATGTGGGGAAAGGACAAGGAGCCAGAGAGAGAAGGAGGAACCACAAAGCAGATGGAAAAGTAGGAGGCAGGAAAACAGAAGGAAAGCCAGAAGAATACAGTGTCCTAGAAGACAAATACGGAAAATGCCTGGAGAAGGGTAAGGATTTGTGCCAGATGATAGTAACAGGAAGGAACTCAGACTATTCGGGCCGTGATTCACGTGACTGAATGGATAGGAAAGGGGGAATCTATGGAAATTCTTTTCTGATTGCTTTGATTTGCTCAGTGCTGTGGAAAGTGAAGAAAAGGGAAGAAGGCTAAGAAGTTTAAAGATAAAGTATAGACTAATTAGGTAGCTGAGGAGAAAGAGCAAAGAGACTTGGAAATTACGATTTGACTGGCAGGTAGCATCATGGGCCGACCTGAAGTTAGTGATCATGAACTCAGAGTGAGCTGACTCACTATGGCCACATTCAGGCACATGAATGTAAGCTGGACTTAATCAAAGTGAAATGTAGGGCGTCAGTACGAATATGCCAAAAGAGTGGACAATGAAGAATTTATGCTGGGCAGAGGCGAGGGCGGAAGGTGAATGAGGGACGCTGAAACTCTGACTGAAAGTGCCAGCAGCACAGATGAACTTCTGGAACAGGGGCTGCGAAGAGAGCGAGCTGAAACACAGAAAGGGGTCGGTGGAGAGTGAGAAGTTGAAACAAAAATTACAGAGGGTTTACAGTTACCACACTGGGAGACCAGTGAGGAGAACTTTCTGCTCCTGTCATCCAGATAGTTAACACCTCTGAGAATCTGAGATGGTTAGTGGTGAAGACTCAGTGTGCTGAGAGCTGAACTTTCAAAGAATGAGCAAGGAGAAAATAATAGATGATCTGCAAGTGTTTATGGAGAAAGAGGTAGAACAGTCTGGTACTAGGTACCTCTTCCATCCCTGGCTAGTGGCCTTACCTCACTCCATCCTGATGAATTCGCCTTACAGCCCATAGCTCTACTTTTTCTAATTACCTTCTGTGTAGCTTGCCCAGTAAATTCTGAACTTCTAAAATATATATAGGGTTATTCATCTTGACAGTCCCTTAGTGTCCTGCCTGGCATAGAGTACCTTCTCAGTCTATGACAGCTAGATGCCTGCCTGCATAAATGAATGAATATAACCATGCGTTTATGGGTACTTTATGCTGGGTCTTTACATCTGAATGATACTTGATTTTACAGAAAGACCATTAAAGATACCCCCTAGCTAATGCATGGTCTTCATTAATGATATGACAATCACGGGTAAACTCTGCAGAGTCTGACGATTTGTGGAAGAGCATATCTACCTATCTTCAGTTTGATACATGTTTTCTATTGGTTGTAACATGATTGGTCTAAAATTGTATTCACATTTAAATTTCAAAATTTCTTCAACAAAAATTTCCATAATTATCTCCACATAAGCTCCAAAATATTGCATTTAAAAATAGATTTTAACCACATTCATAGTATAGGTATAAGATTGAACACAATGCAAATAATTTATTCCTCTTGCTAGATTTCTGACTGGAAGCCACCTTTTCATAATGGTGGGTACCTCGTCAGGATTAAATTCATTCTGCACATATTTTAAATGTGTGGGCTGGTCAGTTCCAAGTGGTTTTTGTTAAAAAGTCAATAAATAAATAATATAAATTTTAAAGTATGTGCTTGAGTAAGCTGACCCTAATAACAGCATTGGTTGACATCAATCCTATTTAAGGGTGAGAGATGGGGGAGAAAACACAAGAAATGTACTTTGTCTACATTTTTGTTGTATTTAAGGATCCATGAGTTGTTGCATATTCCATTAAATAGTTCTGGGTCATCAACCCAACTTGTGTTTCATGATATTTTCTGATAACGCAAAAACTAGATAATGAGGATTCACGCAGCAATAGAACTTTTTTTTTCAGTAATAAAGCTTTTAAACTACTCTTGATAATGACAACTTCCACAAAGTAGCTGACCATGTGGCTGTTATTTATATGGAAAAGAGTTTTCCTTATGCTTGATCAGATTAATTAAACAAGGCAAAAATGCTAGATACATTATACCATAAAGAACAATATACTTGGTTAATGGTTCTTGTAGGTGGTCAATCTTAATTTATGCTTTCCATATCAACTTTACTAATCCCAAACGTAATCAACCAACCACTGCCAAGTAATTGACCGACACTAGTGTGAAGAAATTTGACAAGTATTGCTTAAGAGATAAAGACTGAATAAGCTAAAAGATTCTTCTCTTATTGCTAACTGTGCTACTTGAAAAGATAATTTTATGTTTTACACTTAAAGAAATCTAGACTCACAGAACGTCAGAAATAGTCTAATTTATATATAACATTCATATATATATTCAAGTTTTTATCTGCCATGAGAATAGCAGGAAAAATATTGGAAGAACCAGGAAGTATACATTCAACACATCTTAATTCATTCTAATAATCTTTAAATGGTTTGATATATATTTCTTATTCCTAGCACACACATATTGAGGAAGTAGAAAATGCTTAACTGATGATTTACTTTGAGAAATAAAACAGATGACCAACCAGAGATCCCAAGAGTTCTTTGGTTCCCACGGTACCCACCTTAGTCCTTGCCAGCAGGGGTGCACCCCGTTCCAACAGAAGCTCCACCACTTGGTCATGCCCGCTTCGCGCAGCACAGTGAAGTGGTGTCAACCCATCCTGCCAAAAGAACGACAGCATTCGGCCTCGGTTCACATTGAGTTTTGTTTTTAAACCCAGACTGCAAATATTGGGACTGTAAACACAGGACTTCTGGGAGAGGGGAAGGTAGGAAAGGGAAGGAGAAGTCAAAATGGTTAAGATGTGATAGGGCCATGCACCAGTTCCTCAAGATGAATGTATTGCATGTCACAAACATATGCCATCTTTTTTAAAAATGGATTTCCTAAACTTGATCCTGATGACCCTATAGACCAGTAACAGAATTGCAACCATATAAATGACATATGAAAGGGAAAACAAACAGAAAGAGATCCAGACCGAGAAAAATAGGCAAAACAGAAGCAAAGAGAGCAAGAGAGATTCCACACGAAGGGCTTTATCAGAGCAACTTCTGTACCTTTCGTGTTCAAGGAGACAGAAAAGCAGGGTATTCTGTTTATTGAACTGTAAAGCCCTGCCCACTTGGAACCACAACCAAGAATTATATCAAGCTCTATTCCTTTCAATTTTGTTGTCCTAACACAACCTTTACCTAAAATTCTTTTTAGTCTAACTTATTCACATACTCTCTCTTGAACTGTCACTACTGTCAAAAATTCTCCTAAAATGTTCCTTGATGCTTGTAAAAAAAGGACAGGTTGTGTATTTCAGATTCTGTAAGGATTTTTAACATACATTTCTTTTCTATTGTTGTTTTGTTTTTTGAGACGGGGTCTTGCTATGCAGTTCAGGCTTGCCTTGAACTCACTATGTAGCCTAGACTGGAGGATTTCC
Source organism: Hystrix cristata (assembly GCA_004026905.1). Taxonomy (NCBI): domain Eukaryota; kingdom Metazoa; phylum Chordata; class Mammalia; order Rodentia; family Hystricidae; genus Hystrix; species Hystrix cristata. Next base: position 3,859 of record PVJO010020565.1, read on the forward strand.
AACATTTATATATTTCGACCTTTATAAATCACATCATTATTTTCCAAAGATAAATTTTATTACTGATAAATAAAATTAAACTCTGTCCAACAAAATGTGGTAGTACTGTATGTTATGTTGTAAATAAACTGTCTGACTTTAGCAATTTTAGGGCAGTTTCTGATTCCAAAGCAATCCCCAAATGTCCTCTGTCTTTCTTATTTTATTTCCCTTTAGGTTGGCATGGCCAAAAAGCACGGTGGGTGGGAAGTATAAAGCAAAAGAAGAGGCAAAATGATTGCATAAAGCGATGAGTATAAAGAGAGAAATGAAGCCCTTAATATGCAAGTCAATCTAGTGATTTGAGGTTAAGACAGTATCAATGAAAGAGGAGGAGATGGCAAGTAGCAACTGGAGAAAACAAAGTACAGTGACTTATTGAGAACTCTAGCCCATCTTTTGTGTCTCTGCTTCCGAGACCACCTTTCCAGGGTACATTTTCCTCCTGATAAAAAGACTTCTGGGTTCTAATATTCCTTCCGCCACAATACTCAGGGGTCTCTGTGCTAGATCTTTTGCTTTTCCCCTCCAGATCCAGGCTCCAGTTCCTCCACTAAAGCTCTGCGTCTCCACAGGTTCTCACACTGGGACTCCCCACCCTCTGCCTCCTTGCTGGGTTTGGCCAACAGGAAAGGCAACTGGACCCGGAAGGGGCCCTTGGAGGACCCTCTCTAATTTGGTGCCGCACCTTTGCCAAGGTGCCAAAGCAGCACCTCTGTGTGACTCTGAGTTCTGGGAGCTTCTTCTGTCTCTCTGCTTCCAGCTCAGGGCTGGTACTGAGCTCCATAGTTGCTAGCTGGTCCCTGGGAGACTGAACTATTTTTTGTGCCTTCCCTACAGCCTCCCCACGATAGTATAATAGCCCCTTTAATGAAGTCTAATCAAATTATCAAACGTGAGTGTGCCGTCTGTTTTTGCCTACGACTTTGTCTGATAATGGCTCTTTGCTTCGTTAAATTCTTTGCTTCGCTCTGGTTAGCAAATGTGAAGATAATGAATAACTAGAACAGGTCTTGCAGTTTAAGGTATCTGAGAATTCACATAAAACTGCCTTTCCAGAAAAAAAAGTCTTTAACTACTATTGCTGGGATGCCACAGTACTTTTAATAATTCACTAGATAGGAATCTAATTAGGAAAGTGTGTTGGCAAAATGGTTAAAATAATTACGCTTTCATAACTTGATATTAGCACCCAGGGGGAACTAGAGAAAAGCTCTTGCCTTGTAAGTTATATAATAACTCAATGTAGCATGATTTCTCAAACTTACTCTTAGTGGGGCTTTGTTGAAATCTAGAGTTTAGGGAACCCCACAGAGGAAATGGCAGCATCCCGGGTGTGGCTTCTGCAGTCACAGGGCCCTGGACATGTCACATTGGGACTGCGGGCCAATCTCTGCAAAGCTCAGCTTCACGGTATGTAAAACTGGGAGTGATTTTTCTTGCTCTGGTTAACTCACAGCCTTATATGAAAGATAAGGGAGGGGATGCTGCCTTACATCACTTTTAAAAAAGACAGATCATTTTCTATGAATTACCCAAAACACTCGTTGTGTGATCACATTGAAACCTCCAAAGTACTTTTCTGGAGCACATAAGGAATATACATAATATACATACAATTATATATACATACAATTATATGTATACATAATATACATTTAATATACATAAGGAATGCTAAGGACCAGATTAATTCTAAATCTTACACTGATGCAATCTCATTTGCTCTTCTGAAAGACATGTGAATGATGATATTGAACTCAAGTTGCCCAAACAGCTCAATCTGACTAGAATTGAAATCTTTTCTACAAAGTACAGTATCAAGTTAATGCTAAAAAAAAAAAAAATAAAGAAAAGAAAGAAAAATTCTTGTTCAGATTTTGTACTGCAGAACACTTTCACTTAAATTTTTAAGCCTGTGTTTGAAGATTATGTTTTCAGGGAAAACATTCCTTGTTTTCAATCAACATTAGAGGAACATAAATCAACATTACAGGAATATCATGTATCTAGCTGGTAACCCACAACATTAGCTTTGTACAGCCATTTCTTTCCTTATATTTTCCTTCCCTTTCTCACTGTTTAGGGTGTTTCTTCTAAGAAATAGATCTTAATTTCTGTTACTAGCATAAAAATGCTAATAAGTAAACTATGTTATATAACTCTGAAGAATCTCATTTTTCCCTTTTGGTAGGCTCCAATGAAGACATCCATATTTCTCAATAAGAAAATAACACCTACTTTATAAGTCACTAAGAAGATGAAATGAGGTATTCGTAGAGTATTTAGCAGGATGCACAGAACAGCGTATGTATTTGACAACTGGTAGCAGTTACTGTTACTACTCTAATTATTTCATGTAAAAACAAGCAGCAAGGGTAACCTTTTTCTGGTGTGTTGTTTTTGTTCACCATCCTTTAATGTTTTCATATATTTTTATTGTTTGCATTGAACATGCATTTTAAACATAATCCTCCTACAGGGTGTCTGCACATTTAAATAATAAATAATAAATAAGATTAAACTCAAAAAAGATTAATGTCCTTAATAAAGCCCAAGTTAATAATTTCATTTTAACTGGCTACAAGACATATGCTTTAACATTAAGATGAGGTTTTTAGATGCGAGCAAAGGGCTCTGGGTGAAATGTCTCAGAATTTCAGATTAGAGTCTCGTCAGTGAGGAGAAAGACAACAAGATGCAAGCTGCCTCAATGACTGTCAGAAAGGAGATGAGAGTTGGAAGAAACTGTGGGTCAGATGTCTTTCTTAATTACCCCAAAGCTTCTGCAGATCTTGCCCTTCTCCAGATAATGATAATCTCGTAAGTGAGAAAAATAATGAGAAGATCAAGGCAAAATTCTTAATAGAATGTTCCAAATTCAGTGTACTGTATTTGTGGTTCATTTGATTGCTAGAGGAAACTGAGAACTCTATGGCAAAACAAGGGAATAACAGTATTTATTTTTAAAAATTCTATATATAGAAGCCCTATATTCTCCAAAAGGAAATCAAAACACAATAAACATTTTTCTAATTATAAATATATTTTCAAGAGACAAAAGATAAAGCAAACTATATCTCATTATTTTAGCAATCACGTACTGTTATTCTAGGATTAGTCACCTCGTGTCAGATCAAGGTTCTTGATTTCTGTATTTACCTCTAGTTGATTTTCCCTTCAGCAGGAGGGATGTATTTCTGTGAGCTACAGTTAGAATGGAAAGAATCTGACAATGATTTTAAAAGCCTACTACTCCAAGATAAGGAAGTATTTTCGCTTATGGGGGGAAAATGTTCAGCACCATTCAATACTGTACCTCATCCTGGCATGTGGTGTACGGTCTGCTCACAGAAACTACAGAGAGACGGTTTTGTGCCTCTCTTCCCAATTCTGCATGTAGTGATACCATGTTGGTGGCTCTAAAATGACCATAGTCAAAAAAAGTAAAAATAAACTGCCCATAGTGGAAATATTTATACCACGAAAATTGACAAAAGCAACAGCTACAAATCAAGGCTTTTTGGTTCTGTCTGGTTTTTTTGAAAATCCATTATTAAACTTTTACCAGCACACAGCCGGCCTAATTCCCTTGGGAACCAGTAACTTATATTTCTGTGAACACAGAAACCAAGCCGGCTTGTGAACTATTGTATGCTGGGTTCGTGCTCTGAATAAGAACTGGTTAACTATCGGCTAAAGTAAAGCAGCAAAACAACAAAATAGCCGCACGATGTATACAGTTAGAAAATCTATATTTTCTCTCTGAATCCTTGAATGAAATTCAGTTTATTTGCTGTACCTGGGGCTTCACTAGATGAAACACGGTCCAAACGCTCCCTTTCCAATCCTTATAGTTCATTGTTAACTTGCTCAAAGACCGAGTAATGGTAGAACTATCATAAGAACCTACTTGTTTTTATTTCTCAGGACAGTTTTGGTGAAAACATACCACCTATTTAGAGTCAGACTTTTTAATTGAACATGTAGTGTATGCAAACTACGGCATCTTTTAAAGAACTAAGGGAATATTGTGATGTTCAATAACAATTTAAATAATGAATGAATACTGCAGATAAACATAATAAAAGCAATGTATGTGACTTCTTAAGACATTGGGCCAAGATAAAAAATAAAACCTTTTGTATTTATGAAGTGCTATCCTTCCACTGGTTATCTTACTTAGCAGAGACTCTTCAAAAAAACAAAAAGACCCGAATAAGGGAAAAATTGTGTTTTTTAGTAACACATGTTAGTAATGCAACATTATGCTAGTAACGCTAGTAAGAATGGCAGTAGTGTAGTCACAAGCAGGAAGTCCTTCCTTTCGATTTAAAGAACAGGTAAGAAAAGCACGAAGCAGCGTGTAGACTGCTCCACATTCTGCACTCTCAGAGCACAGCGAGGGAAGGGGCGTGCGAGCAAGGCAAAGGGCGAAACCACATAAAGCTGTGAGGCAAAGACACTTGTCACGGCAACAAAGCCCTTGACAGATAAAGCAAACCACTCCAGAACTCCCACGTGACAAGACACAGCCACTCTGGACCAAACATCTTAAAAAAATGAGATTTAAAATGCAATCTGCAGCAAGGTCATCAAAAACCAGAATTAATAGTCCAGGACTGGTGTAGATTCTAGATGCTGAAAGATGAAAAGGCGTTTAGTAAACACAACAGTTAGACTCGAGATGTGTCCGGGGAAGAAACTTGTCCTCAATGGTTGAATTGTAAGAACACGAAACACCAGAATTACACAAACAGAAAATGCTTCAAGGGGCACCTTCTATCCACCATCTTCCATGGATTTTTTTACACTATATATTGCAACATTTTTATAAGAGTGCTTAAAGTTTTGCTAAAGTGATTAAGTAAATCTTCTCCAGAGAGATGATATTGAAATACTAGCCATAACTGCATATAATGTAAAAGTTATGAGTAGCAAAATAACTTACCCATTCCATTATTTAAATGTAAGTAATATAACTAAGAGTTAATTTTCATAGAACCTTATTAGCATAAATTCAGAGAAGGTAAGTAACAGGTCAGTGCTATGCAGCTTAGAAAATGACAGAAGCAGGATTTGAAATCAGGCAGCTTTGTCTTTAGAATCTTTGCTTTTAACAACTGTAATCTGCTGTATATCATATTATTTACTGGGAATACATAAAAATTCAGAATAATATTTTACTTAAGAAGCTTGAAATGAACAAAAGATACCACTTCCACCAAGATGGCATAAGTTAAGGAACAATATACTAACTGTATGCATTTTTCTATAAGGAGAACAGTAAATCTACATAGGTCAGTATAATATAAACACATAAGAAAAATGACTTACAGATCAAATAGAAGTAAAAGATTTTTGCCAAGTATTTTATGTAAAATCCACATTCTCATAGCCCAATATAAGCTATAAACTTGGTTCTTGGTATTTATAACAAACCAAAAGACAGATATATTAAGTCCAATATTTGATTTTTGTTCCCAGAAAACCAAGAAGATAAAATTTGAGAGACTGTCGCAGTGCAGGGCCAGCATTCTGCTTCTCCGGGTGTGTATGAGCAAGCGCTAACTTCACTTTATGACATGAAACCCTACATACTGTATGAGATTTAAATCAAAGACAAGAAAGTCATTTGCTTGAAATGTCACTGCCCATGTTTACTGACCAGCGTTTTAAGGTGACCTCTAAGAGGAAACAGAGTAACGATAAGGTAGGAAATCAGAAGAACAGAGACACTCACCCTGGTCTTGGCATCGATCTGACCACCCCGATCCAGCAAGAGCTTCACCATGTTCGTGTTGCCCCTTTTCGAAGCCACATGCAGAGGAGTGATTCCATTCTACAGGAAGAGGAGAGACCAGAGAGCAAGGTGGGCAGGACAGCGTGGCAAGACTTTGGCTTAAGGGGCAGTTGTGATCCACATGATCATTTGACCCACAGTTTCTATGTTTTTGATTTTTAAGGGTCAAAGAAGCACACAAACCACAATGCCCTATAGTCAGAGAATGAAAGATGGAATGAAACTCTGTAAGTTAGTCAATAACTACTACCTATGTATAGGACACATACTTTATAGTCAAGGGACAAAGAGAGAACTTCTGTGTAGTAGGAGGCTAAACCTCAAGTTCAACCTACCATAGATCCCTAGTGTGGTCTTTCCTTTCATACTACTTATGCACTTAAAGACTTTGGGACTCAATGTTTTCTGTGCTTTTAATAGGTTACAAATATCCACATCAATACCAAATGGAACAATGACTCTTTAAAATTCTTCAGAATAATTCAGTAAGAAAAACAACTTAAAAATAGCCCAACACAGTTTCAGGGTGGAAGACATCAGAGGACAAAGACACTACACAGAGCAATGATGTTTACTTATTTTGTTGGCTGTCCTGCATTGTCATGGCAAGGGTATGTTCTGAATTTCTATGTCATAATTTTGAATATTCAAATATTGCATTGACTGATTCAAATACTGTTATGTATATGAATTTTACAACCATCGTGTAAATGAATTCTTTTTAATAAAAGCAAACCATTAATATATCCCTCTGTGTGATGTCTTTTATGTATTTTAGTGAGACTCTTTAAATGAGTAAACTCTCAAGTCATTAAACAAAAAACTTTTCTGCCAAATTGTGCCCTCTTACCTCTGTAAGAATCAATACCCATATATTTTGTGCGTTATGTCTTAACATTGTTTTCATTGATTTGAAGCTGATCGCACAATTTATGGCACAATCTTTAAATATAACTGCTCAAATTGATGTCAAAATTAACAGCTCCTTGACCTATTGTAAAGGATTTGTGTGAGTGTGAACTTATGATGTTATTTTCTCTTGTTAGCTCATGAAAATTTCCTATGATTTGAAGCAAAATAAATGGAAAATCTAACATCTTTAGGAAGGATCAAAGAGAGAAGGAAAATAAAAATTAAACCTTTAAGAAAGTCGTTGGCTTCCATTTTTTTAAATTTTATTTTAATGGTACATTTTAGATGTACATAGTGATAACATCATCATAGGGGATTTGCACCTGTACATGATATATCTTGCTGCTTCTTTTTTTCCCTGCTCCCCTCCCCTCCCCTTGCCCCTCCTCCCTCCTTATTTACAAAAGCTTTGTTTCCATTTTTTCTTTCTATTCTTTAAAATTCCCCTTGCTGCTGTCTAAGACAAGAAACTGCAGGAATCCCTACCCGGGCTGTGAAGTCCACGGCAGCTCCGCGGTTGAGGAGCAGGGTAGACACGCTGACGTTTCCATAGTGCGCAGCGATGTGCAAAGGGGTGAAGCCACTCTATGGGAGCAAGGAAATGACAGTTAACCTGGCGCCCTTCTTATGGCTGCAGCTGCTGGAGCACTCAGGAAAATCACATGGTCACTGTCCACCCAATAGGACAGCAACACAATTCCTATCATAAATGCTTTAACGAGACTCTACATCTTAGTGTTATAAGGAGGTAAATAGATGAGGAGGTAAAAAAAAAAATCCTACATATATTGGCAACATTATTTTTCATTACCCTAACTCTTCTTCTATTTAGGAGACTTGTTTGTACAAAATCACGTTTCTTGAATTGGTTTAGCATATTAGAAAAAAAGGAAATAAAACTAAAAAACAGGAAGCTTCAGCCATAGTATTAACATAATTATGAATAAAAATTTTTCCCAGAGAATGATTCAAAACCAGTGTTTATGGTCTTTTTAAAAAAGAGCACTGGTCAATATTTTATCTTTGGAACTGAAAATACAGTGAAAAAGTCTTACAAAGGCTGCACAATTAATTTCATATCCTACACCACCATGATGGTCCCATCCCTTTTTGCAACTGAAACACAATATATTTAGTGTCAATAGGAATATGAAATAAAGAAAAAAAATTCATCTTAATCTAATTTTGAATGTTAAACAAAATTTTATCAATCAAATTAAAGGTGATTTGACCTAATAGTTTAAATCAATTATATGCATATAAAAGAACTGTTTACTCTCAAAATTTAAAAAAGAAGTCTGAAAATCTTAAATGAAGAAAAGTGCCCTTCATTTCTTTTTCTCTTTTTTTGGGCGTGGTGCTGGGAATTAAACTCAGGGCCTTGCACTTGCTAGGCAAGCACTCCACCACTGAGCTAAATCCCCAAACTCCTTCTCTTAAAACCAAAGAAAGTTTTGTTCATTTTCACCATAGATGTGACATGTCTGTTAACTCTTATCTTATTAAAGTGTGACAAGATGTGATAATTTTCCTCTCTGTAATTTTCATTGTTTAATAAGAATATGAGAAAAGCAGAGAGCCTTAAATGGCTATCAAACCCTGAGGTTTTTCAGGTCATTTCCTATTATTTTTATTTAGAAGAGATGAACTTCAACATGCAGCTTATTGTTTTTAAAAAATATTTTCTAAACTATACTCACTATTTTTCTATTAACTTGATATATAGCTAAATAAGCATTCAGAGAACTTAGGTAATGGAAATTTTTCTGTGCTATCAGCAAAATTAGCTGTAAATAATTCTGACTGTAGGAAAGCAAGACACAAAATAAGAATAGTAACTATCAATCCAAATCCCACAACTGTGGTCAAGATTTTTTTTTCTTTTTAAATTTATTTTATTTTAATGGTACATTTTAGATGTAAGGTAAAGATATTTTTAATCTGCATCTAGGGGATGCCAAATATTCATATCAAAATAGAGAGACAAATCCATCTACAACATGCTATTATTTTATAAAATGTCAAATTTGTACACTTTAGGACACAACTGACTGAATTTTTTCATTTTTATCTTAGTATTTCCTGTCATCCAGATATATTCTGAATGCATATCTATTATACTAGCTACAGCTTAATTTCAGAAAAAAACATTGATTGCTGGTGAATCATTTTCAAATTATTCAAGTATAATAATGTTATTTTTCTCATTTTCAAAAATAAACGGGTTATTTGACATGTCCTTATTGAGCATCCATTGTCACGCCTTGGGTTGTGAGACTTGGGTCAACTCTTGGCTGGCATAAGTCTCCTCTAAAGACGCTTCCATTTTCCTCATTTGCAAAAATAAACTAATCTATTATCTGACATATCTTTATGGACCATCCACAATCGTGCCTGCGGCCATGACTCTTAGGTCAACAGAAGGCTGGCCGAATCCTCTCTGAGGACTCTTCCCTGATTAACAGGGTGGCCCGAGGCAGAGTGTACCTTGCACAGGATTACAAACGAGGGCTTTCCCTCGACAGTTCACTGTCTTCAGACAAGTATTTATAACTCCATCTGAATCCACCCAAATCACAGCTTTCAACCACAATGCGTACAGCCAATATTGCTTTCAAAAGAAGCATCATAAACAATAACCAAAGAGCACCCCCCAAAGTTAACAAAGACCAGTTTATATGGTCCCGGTGTTCCTTAACAATTGCACCAAACTGCAGAGTTGCAACGTTCTAGGTTCCACACAGAGCTGTGACACTAGCGATACAGATAATTCCAACATACTGTATTGCCATCTAAATAGACGTGTTCAAGAAGACAATAATTACAGAAACACAACACTCTCAGTGAATACTAAGTATAGATGCACAAAACTCCACGGCCTGCACAAGTCCACACACTGTGATCAAATAAGAGTGCCCTTATTGTGTCCAGTACGGTGATGAACACCTGTAATCCCAGCGCTCTAGGAGGCTGAGGCAGGAGGATAGCAAGATCCATCCCAGCCTGGGCAACACAGTGACTTACAGTGACACTGTCATAAAATAAAAAAAAATAAAATAAAGTCTCTCTTTTTTTTTTGGTGCCGAGGTTCAAACTCAGGGCCTTGTGCTTGCTAGGCAAGCACTCTAGCCACTAACCACTGAGTTAAATCCCCAGTATAATAAAATAAAATCTTCAGGGAATGTAGCTTAGTGGAAAGGCCCTCAGTTCAATCCACAGTACCGCAAAAAAAGGGGAAAAAAAAAATTTGCTCATCAAAACAAAAATCAATCTATGTGACAGCCATTTTCCTTGGCACACAGGTTAGTGTTCATATTCCACTTTCAATAATGTTTGTGTTAGTGGTTTGATGTCGCAGAGGCCAAGGAGAGACCAAACACCCACATGTGTGTGCGTCACCATCCTGAGAGGCTTCTGAGCTGAACGTCCACGCTGACGGATATGACCTCACTCAGTATAAGAACACGCTAATGCCAAGTATTTTAAGACATACAAGAGAAATCAACTGCTGTGTGCACAATATGCTCAATGTTATTACTGATGACAATACGGTAAAGAAAAAAGCATACAGGAAGAGATAAGGGGCAACTAAACTAGATAAAAGATAAAACACAGTAACAGAGAAATCTCCCTAATTTTCATTTCCCTAAACTCTACTCTGAGAATTCTCATTAGGAAAACAAGACCATATCTGTGTTTTGCAAAAATTAAGACTAAAGGTCACTCATTAAAATACATGTTAAGGAAGAGCTTTCATGCTCTATCCTTGCAAAGTAAAAAGTTTCAGTGATTTATTAATAGTTCAAACATAGGTTACATTAAATATATTTGAATTACCAGTTTTCCTTATTTATGGGAAATGTTTTCAAATAATTTCCCCCTTAATGGAACTTTTAATCATTAGTACGAATTAGTGCACATTTATTCTGACTGGGCAAAAACTAAAATGAACAAAAACAACGTAAACATTGGTATAGCCACAATACTGTACCTCGGTCGTCCTGTTCACCATCATCTGAAGCAGTGTGGTGTGGGAAGAAGAGGGAAGATGTTACACAGTGAAACGGAAGAAACAGTCAATCTACGCACTGCCACAGGGCGCCCTATTGCAACACGCCAAATGCAGTCTACCAAGAAACCTCAAACACGATACAGTACAGTTCTGTCTAATTCTTTTACTATTACATATGTCTACAAACAGAATAAAGAGGCAAATCATTCAGTAGCTGAGCCTCACCCATTAAAGAAACCATCCTGTATTTAATTGTTTTGTACTGTACCCAGGAGACAGTCCCCTTCTTTCTGAAGTACCTCTGGAAGGAGTGGATCTCTTTCCACGGCCGGAAGTGATTTTGCATTATCACCACAGCCTCCTTCTTGGCTGGGCGATGGCCCAGGAGGAGCCTGGCAGCCGGAGCTCCTCCCTCGAGCGTGTGCGGCTCTTACCTTGGATTGGACATCAGCGTTGTGATCGTTCTGAAGCAGGAGTGCAGCCGACTTGGTGTCGTCTTTCCGAGCTGCAATGTGCAGAGCTGGCAGCCTGACTTTGCCTTTGGTGTCGTTCTCCAGGAGGACGGCCACCGCCTGGTTGTGCCCTTGCTGGAGCGCCACGGCGAGCGGCGTGAAGCCGTCCTGGCGGGCAGAAGACAGAAGCACTTCTGTTCAATCGTGGATGCCTGGAATTCAGCTCCACCTAACGCAGCGTCCGCCCTTCCCTCTGTAATGCTCCCCTCCTGCCTCCTTCTCAGGTCCCCTCCCCCTCTCCACAAAGTCTCCCTCCCTGTTTCCTACCACCGATCTTTCATTTTGCTCTTTAAATGCATACATATTTCGGGTTTCTCATATAAGAGAAACCATGTGATAGTTAGCCTTCTGAATCTGATTTATTTCATTTGGCATTATGGTCTCAAGATCTATTTTTCTACGAAGGATCAAATCTCAAATTTATCCTCCTTTATGACCGAGTAGTACTCCACTGTGTATGTAGATCATATATTCTTTATCCATTCATCTGTTGAAGATAGGGCCTCTAAATTTTAAAGTAGTAATTAAGACTGGCAAGCAAGAGGAACAAATGCAACTGTAAAGATCATGAATGATTAATATAATCAGTCATTTGTCAACCTAAGGACTAGTTTAATCAGACTGCTTTACTAATTTCTATTCTATACATTTATACTAACTTTTTTTTTTTTTTTTTGTGGTGCCGGGGATCAAACTCAGGCCCTTGTGCTTACAAGGCAAGCACTCTAATCACTGAGCTAAATCCCCAGCCCTATTCTATACATTTAAAAAGCACCTCATCCTAACAAAAACATACCGAAGAATATAGGATGAGATTATACTTAAGTAAGAGTGTGATAAAATGTATGTTTATAATTGGAAAATAAAAGTGAGAACAAACCCTAAGCAATGCCTGTTTAAAGGGAAAAAGTGAAAGGGTAGAAGGAATGGAAACCAAATCAGCTGGGAATAAAAAATGTGGTAACCAACACACGAAAATCAAATGTGTGATCAAGTCTGCAAGTTGCTTAGTGTTTCTGCATTAGTTAGGAGAAAATGATAATCACCGCAGGTGCAATGGGACATCTGGAACATAATATCACCTAAAACTTTGGCAAATTAGGCAAATCATTAGTTGAATTTTATATTATTAAGATCATTTAGACATAAAATTTCATGATTTATAATATTAAAAATCAACTTTTTGCTCGGGATTTAGCTCCATGGTTAGAGTGCTTGCCTAGTAGGCACATGGCCCTGAGTTGGACCCCCAGCACCAAAAAAACAAACAAAAAAAAGGCCCTTAGGAAAAATCAACTTTTCAATTTTTTTTTTTTTTTTTTTTTTGGTGCTGAGGATAGAACTCAGGGCCATGTGCTTACTAGGCAAGAACTCTAACCACTGAGCTGAATCCCCAGCCCTGGCTTTTCAATTCTGAACTTAAGAAGGGAAAGCTAAGTAAATGATAGAGCAGTTAATGCAAAGATAGAAGAATTTCAGGAGTAAATAGATAACCATGCTAGAAAACTTGAAAAGCCAAACAAGTATTTAGTTCCTAGAAAGGTGGACAGTAAGTAGAAAAATATATATGTTCTAGGCCCTGTTTGTGTAAAAAGCTCCTTAATTTCCAAAAGCTTGAAAACAAATCTCACAAGTTTCCATTCCTATGGAGAAAGATAAGGGCTATCAGATGTATTCTAGAGATGGGTAATTTTCTACACTGTATCTACTCAATTTATTTTCAATAATAATATTTAAAATGGTAACTGCAGATTTTTGAGGGAAAATAATTTTCCTCAAGTATATCATACCATATATGCAGGACCAACCACAATAAGAATTTAATTTTTACTTTTTGATAATATTTGAATTTTAAATAAACCACATTCCTTAACAGATTGGAAGAGTACAGTGCATAGTACATGCAGAAGAAAAATGGAAACTTACATTTGGAAACTTTGCCTTGCCTGGCGCAAACTAAATCCTCCATGTACAAGGAAAACACTCGTTATCATCTACATATTTACTTCTCTCCCTGAAACGCTGCAATTGTTTATATTAAAAGTGTGAACTTCATTTTTTTTCTTATAGCAATGTTTGCTTATAGAGGAGAACATCATTAAAAAGATTTTAGCCCTTAATTTCACAACATTTAGGAAGAAGAAAGAAAGTAGAAAGCCATAACAATAGCAGTGGAGGGCCAGAGAACTCCCTTCAGAGAATTTAACCTTGGGTCTCCACCAGGTATATTTCATTCTAATCTGTATTTTATGGGAGAAGGCAACATATTTTAGAATAATTTCATTAAGTACTTTAAGCCTATGAAAAGGAAATCCATGTTAAAGGTCAGTACATGATTATCTGACTTTTTAACTGGTTATGATGTCTTGATTAGTAAGTAAAATTTTCACATTAGAGCTATTTAGACAATATAGCACAGAATATCAAATTGCAATCAGCCACATACCTCTGTAATAAAGATATGTGTGATGTGTGTATATTTTCCAGAATGATACACTTAAGGGCTGGGGATTTAGCTCAGTGATTAGAGTGCTTGCCTTGCAAGCACAAGGGCCTGAGTTCGATCCCCGGCACCACCAAAAAAAAAAAAAAAAAAAAAAGAATGATACACTTAAAAGGAAATGTGCAAAGGTTTGTTCATATGTGTGGATCTTGATAACAATTAGGATTAGTGGTGCAGCCTTAATGAATTAAGTTTATCTCCATCCAATCATGAAAAATCAATTTTAGTTACTTAAGCAATTATTTAAATAAAACAAATAAGATATACACGTGTGGAAGCTTGGATTCAAAGCCTCAGATGATTTACTTGCAAAAGCAGCATTTCTGCATGGAAATCAGGGAGGGTTTTAAGTTTCTGCAGATCTCAGGGTAACGTGGCCTCTGTGTATGCCACATAAATGAAAGGGAGTTCTGGGAACCAGACTGAAATGCTTCAGAGGCCCAGAGCAAAGGAGCCATGAGTGAGCTGAGAATGCCAGGGAGCTGAGCTTCCCCAAACCACACACTGGAGACATCAGGCCTACTCACCAGAAAAAGAACTGGGTGTAAAGGTCTCACCTGGTGAAAGATTCTGCTTTCAAGGAAAAAGAATAAAACAAACAGGATTTTCTTACTCTCGTACATTTCTAGGAAATATAGTCTCTTTGTTGCCCAAGCACTGCCTGAAGTATTCACATGCTACTCGTGGACAGAATTAGTGTCTCAGGAAAATAAAAAGGCTCCAAATCATAAAAATCATGTTGCACTCATGTGGCAAGAGTATAAAATCTGTGTAGGCTGAATTGGGAGGATGAAATCATTTTGCTCCAGGCAACTGTGTTTTCCAGGTACAGCAGGAAATGTGGTCTCATTGTGAGTTTTTTTCTTTGACTAATGAGAATTGGCTGTCAGAAGGTGATTGTGATTAGCTCGATTGAAGGTTTTCTCCCGAAAAGACTGCAAATGGATGAATAGATTTTAATGACCTCTCCCTCCACCGCAGTGTAGCAGCACAGGCAAGTTTGTTTTGTGTAACAATGTCACTGTCCAGAAAGGAAGCCACACTCACCATGAAAAATCACCAAGCTGCTTTCAGGGTTACAAGCATCTGTCAGTCATGTTGCAGTCCTGGCCTGAAGTTCTAAAATTTGGTCAGTGGGGACACAGAATATGGAGTAGGAGAAAACAACGCCTGCGTCCTCTGCTTGCAAGATGTGCGAAAGAGGAGGTTTCAACAGAGCTCCCTCCCTCTTTGTTCTCTCCCAGGTCACTCATTCCAAGTCTTCAAGTGGACCCAAAACCATGTTCTCCAAGCCCAGTGGCTTCAGAACATCACCTAAAAATCACTGCCCCAGATAATCTCTGGACTTGCTCCTGAATCCACTTAAACAAAAATGAAGTGGAAAATACAAAGCAAGTTCTGCTTATGAGGTGGACACGTGTAGGAAAGGAAAGCGATGCTCTAAGAGTCCCTGCCATCTGCAGCCTCTTCTGTCTAGATGTCCTGAACACGGAAACTGGACCAATGTTCAACATTTTATTCAGCTGCTGTCATAATCATAGTCACACACTGTGTCGTAATTTGTGCTTTAACGTGGATGGCATTTGAGTGATGTATTCCTCAGGACATCATGTCAATACAAATACACATGCATCATTTCTGATGGCTAGAAATTGTTCCTTCAAGGAATTGTATTGGATCATAAATTGTTCCTTCAAGGAACTGTATTGATGAAAAGAGCTGGGTAGGAATTACTGCAATCTAATTTTAGGATGGCATAAAAATACCTAAAGCTATAGAGTATGCCAAATTGACAGGAGCATGATTTCATGTAAGAATAAATGGTGAGGAATCTAAAAGGAAGGCATAAGCTGCTGGAACTGTATGCACAAGCCTGGTTATTCATTTATGGCCACTGTTGTGGATTATAATAGCGGTGTAAACATTCCTAGCATGTCAGGCACAATAATGGCAATTGTTTGCAACTGGTATAAAGAACGTGGCCATTAAGATCGAATCATGAAGACCAGAGCGGGCTGTCTTACCTCAGTAGCAGTGCTCTGATTAGCACCATTTTCCAGCAAATATTTTACGACATCAATGTGGTTCTCCTGGGCTGCCATGTATAAAGGAGTGAAGCCATTCTGAAGAGAAACAATAGAAAAGATGACATCACCTCATCTGTAAAATTTAAACCAGGGAAGAATTTAAACCAACGAAAGGGAACACTGTGATATAAAACTTTGAAATGGTGAAGCTGCATAACATACTCCTCCATACTTATATTTGCCATTATAATTTCAGGTCACAGTGGACTGCTTCCAACACACAACACCTAAGGGATGAGGAGAAAAGAATAGCACAGGAATATTCCCCTCAAATGCTGTTTCCATTTCAGTACCACAGTCCACTTCCCATCACTTAACACCATCAAACTAAGATATTTAGTATCTTGATATCCACATAATTCTACAGAATGTAGAGTCCTCGCGTTGTAAGTAGTAACTATACAAAATGATATGTACATAACACCTTCTACACTTATCAATTCATAAACTGTTTAAACAGACCACCAATTGTCTCAAATATATACAATTTAGTTAGCACTGTTCATGGTATAAACTACCTCCCATACCAAAATAGACCAGGAGAGACTGCAAATTGGATTGAAAGTGAAAAAGTCTATATTTCAGTGTTCTGACTGAAGTCACACGGTTTGTATAGGACATTCTTATATTATTTTTTAAAGCCATTCTGAAATTTGATCATTTGTTCTCACATTTACTCAATTATTTACTGAAATTCAGCCACCCATATCTGAGGCTTCACCCAGATACAGTGATAAACAACACAGACACACGTGCTCATGGAGCATATGCCAAAGCAACCCTTAGAAATGCATAAACTCCATTAAGGAAAATGCTGCAAAAACAATTTTTTAAGATAATATGTAATGATTCATAAACTCTCATGAGCTAGCAATTTTCTCAAAATCACATAAGTCTTAAATACAGATAATGCCCTTAAATTTCCCATGCGTTAATGAGAATAAGTAAAAACATAGGCGAGTGTTCAGAGATTTTTTTAAATTTTAAAAAGGAGAAAAATCATTTTTGGAAATACTTAATTGAAATAAATATTATAATGAGTGAGTATAGAAACATTACACAAAATGCCAAAGATCCAGCAAGGTATAAACACAAGGTATACAACTGGATTAAGGAAAGTAATTTTAAATTTGATCATAAAAGAAAACCTGCAGGCTTCAAATGGTGGAAGAAAATTTAAAACTCAAAAAAATGTTATTATAAGAGGAATGAATTAAGAACCTTGTAGAAAAAAAAAAAGAACCTTGTAGGACTCAGGAATCACTTGCTAGCTGGATAGCACATTTGAAAAAAAAAATACAGCAAGCAGGTGAAATCTCGTGTATTTTAGGAACACTGAAGAGGTGGCGGAAGGATGGAATTAGAGATTCAAAGGAAGGGAAAGCCAGGGGAAGGTGGTTGAAAATGAGTGGGTGTGGAATGGGGCTCTTTCATGACAAGTAAAAAGGAAGGCATGTGATAAAAGAAAAAGAACTTTTAATGGAGTACCACAGTTTGCTAACATGTTTCCTCTGGTGAAATCCTGTAGACAGATCAGGAGAACAGAAAAGAGATGATGGCTGCCAGGTCAGCAGGGGAAGGATTTCTGCCCTTAGGGCTCTACCTACAAAGGCCCAGGTCCTGGGTCTTGAGCTATGGAGGCAGGCAGGGACTCCTGAGGGCCAAGGAGATATGCCCACCATGACCCCACAACTCCCTGACTTCCAGACCACAGCCCAGCACCTGGCTGTTCAGAATTCTTGTTCTCATGTGGTCCTAGTGCTTGCTTAGACTTCCCAAGTGTCCTTTGGTCAGCTCAATAGTGGCTCTCGTATATGTGCAGGTCCTAACAACCTCTGGAAACCATAAAGTCTACCTTACATGACAAAAGGAACTTTGTAGATGTGACTAAGTTGAAGATCCTGAGATGGGAGAGTATGCTGGGCTGTCTAAGTGGGTGCAGTGCAACCGCAAGAGTCTCTGGAAGAGGAAGGCAGAGAGGAGAGGGGATGCTACTGTTGTCAATGGTGTCAGGCTCTTGGCCCATTCAATGAATTAACCAGGACAATCGATGAACTTGAAAGTTTAACATTTATTTAAAAGGAAAAAGGAAAAAGAAGGAAGGTTAAAAGAAAAGTAAGATGAAAGGGAAAAAATCTGGAAAAATTGGAAAAATGTAAATAAACTTGTTGCAAATAGGGAGGGGAGGAGAAGAGGGGGGAACCAAGATACACTATGTGCAGGTACAAAATAACCATGTTGATTATGATCATTATGTATGTTCTTGGTAAAAATAAAAATTTAAAAAAAAGGAAAGGTAAAGGAAGAATAAAAAGAAGTACTTGAGAAAAAGAAAAAGTAAAGATAACACCCCACACACTGGCCTGGGTGGAGCTGCAGGGACCTGAGATGTTTAAATGTAGACCTGCTGTGTTGTCACAAAGATAAATTTGTCAAGGTAGGATACACTTAAGAGTTTGTTGGCTAGATCTGTAGCTTCTAACAATAAAAATAAGTAAGTGTCCCTCTTTTGCACTGTTGTCCTGGGACTCACAAGTGTTTGAGGCAGGTTAAAGTGGTAGAGAAAAGGAAGAAAAAGTGGTGGAGAAAAATATCAAGGCTCAGAACACACATTAGAGAAGGGGAAAGAGCTGCAAGAGGCAGATGCTCAAGATCTTGACGACAGTGTGCCACGAGCATTATTCGTATTCCCTCTACCATAACCTCCCGTGCCGGAGCTCCCGGCAGAGGACGGAGCAAATGTGAGGAACAAGAAAAACAGAAATGACCGCTCCCACTGCCGTGAAAACCCTTTGAATGCACCCCCTCAGATTAAAGTGACTGCACGCCCAGGTTGCCCAGGACAGCCACACTTACACACACTATCCCAGAGGGAAGTTAGCAGCACCTGGGTTTGGAGGATACACGACCCAGTCCTGTCCTGAAGGTTTACAACAGTGTGGCCGTGTTGGTTCCATCAGCCCCACTCGGACTGAGGCAGCTGAGGCACCAATACTTAGGTGATTTGGCCAAAGTCCTGCGGTGAGTAAGTGAACTGGAGGTGACAATAGGTGCCCGTTCATGAATGACTTTCTTGTGATGGAAGTGAGACTTCCTCCATAGCTGAGAGGTCTTCAGCCTGGCCGGGAGGCAGAAACCTCTGAGAAGCTGCTGGTAATGCATAACCCCCTCCCCGCCTGCGCAGACTAAACTAGAGCCACCACGGTCCACACACATCTCAGAAAGTTCACGCTGGCGATGGATGCCTTGGTCTGGGGTGGGAGGACACAAGGACTGAGGTGGGAGTTTCAACGGCTTTTGCATTACAGCCTACAGAATATGTAAAAGACAAAGAAAGAACAGACAAAGGAAACCTGAGCCAAGACAACAGTTTGAAGAGATGGAGGAGCTATTTATTGTTGTAAAACATGTGACATATTCCTCAGTACATTCCTGAATGAATTAAAGTGAGACACTATAGAGAAAGCAGCACGCCCATGTTCACTGCAGCACAATGCACAGTAACTAAGCTCTGGGCAGTCTAGGTGCCTGTCAACTGATGAATGGATAAAATAAAGCATGGAAAATTATTCAGCCACAAAGACCAAAGTTATCTAATTTGCAGGAAAATGGGTGGAAGTGTGTAATATCGTGTTAAGTGACATAAGACAGACTCAGTAAGCCAAATATCAATTTTCTCTCATTTGTGGAACAGACAGAACAGACAGTGGGGGAGGGAAGGAAGGCAAGGTGACTCAAAAGTAGAGGGGACATTAGAGAAGATGCAGAGGAAGGAAGGGTGAGTGGGTCATTGAAATGACCCAAGTGGGTTACGTGCATGTACAAATATGCCAGAATGAAACCCACTGCTCTGTATAACTAATATTCACTAATAAAAAGTATGTTAACTATTTCAAAATGTGCAACAAGGCAATACAGATTTACACAGACCTAAAAGATGTAGAAATTATCCTTTCTTAACCTACTGCCATTTAACAAGAAGCAGCCCACTGGAGAAGGTTAAACACTCCCTGGGTAATCGGACAGAGCTCGCTCGCTTTAACACCAGCTAAGGTTTGTGAGAAAGCAGTTGTCCTCACACACAAACGGCCTCAGGACACAGTGGCATCCTCTCTCTACACGCAGTAACGTGTCAATGTAGTAGTCTCTGCATTTTTAAAACACAGTTTGATTGCATGTAGGTACAAAAGGACACTCCATTTCTCACTGTGATCTACAAGTCAGCGACCCCCTTAGCCCAGGGTGACATCAGTGGCAGGGTGCTGAGGACAGCCTTACTGGTTGCTACAGTCATTCTCTGTGACCAGCAGGTGCCTTTAGCAATTGGTCATTAAATATTTTCAACATTACCCCCCACTATGGGAAATTATTATTGATTTGCCATTCGTTAATGTTTATTCAACCAAAACTGCGTTTGGTAACTCCCCGCTGTTAGGCACTGCGTTCGGCCTCAGCAATTCAGAGACAAAAGACAAACTGTCTACAAGAACTCACAGTCCAGAACTGACATGAACAAGTCAGCAGACTACCGTACTTCAATGCAAGGACATGAAGATAATGAAGTTATTGTTTAAAATTATGCATTGGCTCCAAGGGCAACACAGATGAAGGACACAGAACTCAACTGTGAAAGGAAACTCTATCCAAAGCATGTCACCACGGTGATTTGGTGTGAAGCGAGTCATGAAAAGTTACTTCAGCCGAAGCAGAAAAGGCACTTCAGACAGAAGCAGCACCACAAGACAAGAGAGCACACGACAAACAGACGGGAAGAGCCCGAGAGGGGCGGGCATCGGTTCCCACCTGCCTCCCTAAGGAGTCGGGTTTTATTCGGAAAGCCTGGGAGTCACTGGATTTTAATCTGGATTTGACATGAACACATTTGCACTTTAGAGAGATTACTTTGCTGGAATGGAGAGGATGAAATGGAAAGTGACCAGACTATAGCCTAGAGAATGGAAAGAAGGCTTTTATAATAATTCTGATGAGAAATGAGAATTAGAAATACTATGACATTTTGGTAGTTTAAATGTAATGTAGTATGAATGTTTTTATATTATACTCCATAAAAGAAGTGTTTTCAGTCTATATTATCTGCCACTGATAATAGTTGTCACACTTACTAGTTATAACTTTTTCCCAAATCCAGAAATCATGCTGTATTTAGAGAATTCAAACACTTCAAATATTACAAGACTTTTCCCATTTACATTAATAACATGACTGTGAGCTAATAATCACAATTTAGTTGATGAGAATTTCTTTGGTGACTGGATTATTTTACCAAATTAAATCCACATGAACTAATACTTACTTTTCTATCCAATGTACATTTACTGAAGTTTGGAAAGATCTTTACAGCAGGTAAGTTTATAATATTTGATGTCATTTCAAAGAAATTATATAATCACAAATAATGCAAGTATGCAAAGTAATGAATGGTTTAACATGAATATTCTGCAAAAGGACCAAAGATCTAATAACTGTCATTACTATCCATTTTTAATAATGATAACTGTTCTGTCTAAATTTTACTAGGTCATATAAATCCTCCCTTTATACAAATAAAGACTCACCAGTCGGGTGACTTGAAATGGTTGATTACATAAAATTATAGTGGTACCTTGGGTCACGAACTCAATTCTCTCCATGATTCAGGTGCAAACTGAACTGGACAAGCACTGAATCAATTTTCCCACGAGGTCAACATTGAACCTGACCATTGAAGTTGATCCCATTCTCACCCAACTTGGTTTGTGACCAGAATCTTGGAAAGAATAGAGTTTTAACATAAACTCAGAGTTACCATTTACTTTGAAGAGCACTAAGATTGTTCCCTGGACTAAGAGTTCTGAAAGTAACAAATATGGCCATAATGTTGTTCTTGCCCTAAAGAGACAAGAACGGGATTCGCAGAGCAGATCCACAAGGAGTCGTCTATCGCTCAGGACATACTATGACTGCCAACAATAAGAATGACTGTTAGGAGGAAGGTGTGCTGTGGCCTAGGGTCACAGACTGGACAAGTTAGGGTCCTGATTAAATCACGATGTCAGAGGTAGAGAAAGTGAAATGTTCCTCAGCATTCTTTAGTTTTGTTCCATTTCCTGCTTCTCTCAGGTGTTTTTCACAGAAGTAACAGTATCTTTACTGAAGTTCTATCTCTCACTTGGAGAGCTCTGTTCTCTAAGCTTAATGATGAGTCTAGTGAATAAAAATCAGCAACGGGAACTACTGAACATGAGGAAATGCCTATTTAAGAATATATTTTGAAAAGCATTCTTAGAGATTCTAAGATTTAAAACAAGATCTCTTAGCCAGATGGATACATAGAAAACTGCAATGTCTCATAACATTACCAACCAGCTAAAGCTAACCTTTGGTACTTTTGCAAAAACAAATAAAAGCTAAAACACATTCCTGAAATATACTGCCTTGAAATCAGAGTAGAAATTGATTATGAAAACTTTCAATGCTTTATAAATTAGTATCTCTGTAAACTACTCATTATTACTTCATTTGCTCTTACTTTCAGTCCTGTATTGGCAGGCTTAACAAGTACATTTCAACGACTGAAAGAAATTGCCCTGTTTTGCTAGATGAAGATTTCAGTTCCAACTGCAAAGGAAGTCGAGGAATTGTTAAACCGGGTGGGCACGGCAGCCAAGCAGCCTGGCCAGCCAGAAGCACAAGCAAAAGCAGGAGGAGAGTGGGTGCGGCGGAGGCAGGGGTGTTTGGACAGTCTCGTCCTGTCCCCCTCACCATTCCCGCCTCAATGCAGGGCCACTCCGTTTGAGCAGTTTAGAGCCTTTAAAAATGCTTAGCATCTAGTAGTTGCTCAATAATTTTTTTAAAAACAGATGAACAGAATCTAAGTTCCTTTTGCAGCTATGGTGGTTTCAATATATGACTGCATCTACCTTGCCACATTTCCCCTCAAAAAGCGGAGTCTAATTCCCCTCCTTTTAAATGTGGGACATCTTAGTGGTCTGCTTCTCTGCACTCACGTGGGAGGATGGACAGTGTGTGATCCCTTGGTGCAGGGGTTTAAAAGCATCAGCCTTGCAAGGTTTTAGCCTTGCTCTCTCTTTTGGATCAACAACCTCTGGAAGAAATAAGCTGCTGCGACCCGATGATCCTCAGACAGCCTCTGGAGGCCCTCACCAAGAGCTAGCATCACCTTGCAGACCATGTGGAAAAACCTACAAGCGGCTTCAGCTCTGGGCAACATCGTCGCCACAGTGTGGAGAGTGACTGAACCACAATGCACCTCTAGCCCACCAGTGAATTTCAGGTGATTTGTAATAACAATTACATGCCATCTCCAACAGTAGAAAAGGGGAATGGATAGAGATAGCTTGGGATTTAAAAATGGTAAAAGTCAACTTCCCCAGCTGAGGAAGTCTCTCTTGCCTACAGTTCAGCACCAAGATTCAGCTTTTTCCTCAGAAGGGAACTCCTGAGTGAGTTGACCACAGCCTTCCGGGAGTCCCAGCACTTGCTGGCAATTACTACTCTGGTTACAATGCCCAATACTACTCAACAACTTCTTCCTGTGACTTAGAATTATGAGAGAGAAGACTGGGAAGCATCCTGAAATTATCACCAGGTCACAATGATTAAAATTATTTCCCTAACTATATAGTGAATGCACAGCTGAGAAGAATGGAAAACACCAATGAGTACTAACTGTTGTCACTAAAATTAAGACTACTTTTAGTACTCTGGGGTGCACTTAGAGCAAACGAACAAAAAAATCTACTTGTTTGGTAATAAATGAAGCTGAACTGTTCTCGTCTTCTAGGCCCAAGCAGATCAGTAAATGATGTAAGCCAATCTTCACATTACATTCTCTCAGACCAGTGACAGGTTCAAGGCTGCACAAGGAATTAAACTGCTCCAATTAATTACATGCAGAGTTCTCTTTTGGAAAGCTGAGACAGATACACTTTCCTCTTTGGACTGGGTACAAGAAAAAGTATGGCTCCAATCTTAGGTTCATGATGAAGGCCCAACTAGGACAAAGGTGGTACTGCAGACGTTATAGCAAAGTGTAGTAGTCTGAGTCCTTGGCAATGAATGAGGCCCTGGGAAGGGAAGTGTAGCTTCATGCTCACGCTATCTATTTGAATTTTCTATTTATGAAAGCCAAAAAAAGTCTGTTTTATTTAACCAAGTATATAGTGAGCTTTTTTTAATTTGCACTTGACTCTATCCTAGTTGACATAACATCTATACTGAAATATAGTTTATACTACTATCATTAGTTTACAATAAAATGCTTTCCTGAGAATCTAAAAAATATCACAAAAGGGATCATAGAAACAACATGAAAAGCATAATTCATCATCATCATCATCATCCTTAAAGTACATTATTTAGTGACCCTAAGACAGATCTGCAGAGAAAATCTAAAATAGATTTTCAAGAATGAGGTTAAACTGCAAAAAAGCATTATAAATAATTTTCACTAAGTACACTAGCTCTTGGAAGTGAAAAGATTTTAAAATACTTTTTTCTGTGGAACTGAAAACTATAAATTCAGTGGTAGGTTTTCTTCTATTGTTATTTTTCATATATAACTTTTATTCAATTGTCAAGAGAAATTTCAAGTTGGTCCTGGATTCAATGCTTCTCATTACATCACATAAAACAGTATAATAACATACATAAATGCCTTTGCAATCTATATGTACTATATATGACCTATATGCAAATTTTTAATGATAAAAACTAAAAAAAATTGTATATGCTCTACCCTGACATATTGTCATAATAATAACCAAAATGTTTGACTATTAGAGAAGGAAATTTAACAAATATTCGAATATTGAAATTGGATGAAAATTAACTCCATGATACATTTTCTAGAAATTGCTGAACATAGATTACAAGGTTCAGATCTTGAGTAAGTAGTATGATTTGCTGAGCACGTAGCAAGTACTTTAAAAATGTACTATATTGAGCAATTTCAAAGTGACCTAGAAACTTAGAAGCAAGAGAAAATGTGTTACTTCCAGAAGCAAAAATATTGACTGCTCCATCCACTTCCTTGACACTGAGGAAATTAAATCAATAACAATCTTTGTGGGGTGTTTTTATTTTCCTCTAACAGAGCAAAAATCCTTAAGTGTGAAATAATTATGTTTAATTAAGTCACAGAACTAATTTAATTGATTATATTTTATTATTTTGAAGTTGATTAAATACTATATGGATCAAATTCTGGTTCCCAGATTAAAACGTGCAGAATAAACTCTTTTATTTCTCTCAAACATTATATCAAAAATATTTTAATGATTATCAAATAGGCTTCTTATTTCTACCAACTGTCTCTGAAAAAATGAAATGCTGCTCCAAGACTCAAAAACACATACAACATCAAAATCCTGTATAATTCACTTAAGAAGTCACATTTCTACTCTTGGCTTTGTTAATAAATACAAAAGGTATTTGTATGGTGCTTTTTATTGCCTGAGACATACATTCAGAAACTCTAAGTGAAGTGAAATTATTGCTTTCTTCAACAATGTCTATCATTTTTGTCATTTAATGATTACTCTCAAGTTGATAGAGTACTTTGCACATCAAATTAAAACTTAAGATATATATTCTGACAGCATGGAGACACACAGATACACTGATATTTCGTGGGAATGCAAAAAAAAAATTTTAGGTTTCCAGAGTAAATGTTTCATTCTCTTTGATTCCATAGTATTTGTTGTAAATTTTCTTATTCGCTCAGCTGCGGACAGAGATTACAATGCTATTCATAGCCCATATCTGATATGAAGTGATGGTATCATTTCATATCACTTTATATGCATTGTTCTGATAGAGGCGAGGGCATTAGAACAAGACCTCGAGACAGGAACAGGTTCAGTAGTGTTTGGGCAGCACAGGAGTTTAAGGACAACAGAAGCCTCAATGTGAAACTGGCCGGTCCCAAGTGTGAGTTTTGTCTCACCAAAGGCAGTGCTGAGATCAAGAAGGGAGCAAACCCCACCACGTGCTCAGTATTCAGCAGTTGCTGAACACACTCCAGTCCACAACTTGCCAAGACACAACTTCAAAGAGTGCATATTTCAAAGTAATAATCCCAAAGCTTATGTCGATAGCGCA
The DNA here is from genome assembly GCA_004026905.1 of Hystrix cristata. Taxonomy (NCBI): domain Eukaryota; kingdom Metazoa; phylum Chordata; class Mammalia; order Rodentia; family Hystricidae; genus Hystrix; species Hystrix cristata. Next base: position 29,849 of record PVJO010020565.1, read on the forward strand.
TGAATCTCTCCAGCCCCACACCCAGACTTAATATCCTTTCAAGGATTTAAATTTACAACTTCCAATATATTTATACCCACAATACATTTAAGGCTATGTAATGTATATTCTACATGCATGTAGTATTTATGCACACACTCAAGTACACACAGCCGGTGAGAGTCAGAATGAGGCCTTAAAGTCAACCTGAACAATTAGCCCTAGACCTCCGGTGGTGTTAAGCAGAACCCAGAATGAACCACTGCGCCCACGCAACCAGGAAAAGACGGGAAGTGCGGTCAGTGAGGTGGGTGAGTTGTCATTTCTGAGAAAAGAGTCCTGGCCTTTTTTTTCTGCTGTCTGTTGTGTTCAAAGGGCAGAGAGCACCCAGATGGCTGCTGTCTCAATGTGCCCGAGGCCGTCCCTGGGAGGCTGCTCTCGAGTACCTAGATGTCAAGGGAGAATCACTTCACAGCACAGTGGAAGGAGCGCTCCGTTCCAGGGAGATGAGCCCCGATGGGCACAGCAAGTGACAAGGCTGATTCATGCTACTGGTGACAACTGTAGAGTGCGACAGGCCTTCCCTGAGACACACATGCCACACTCTAAGGGAGAGGTCACTACAGCAGCTTCGTCCTTCAAGAAGAGTGTTTGATCCAGTTCAAAAACGTTGAAGGAGTGGAATGCCCGGACCCTCAGACTGGCCGAAAGCTGGGACCTGCAGGCTGGTCGCGACCAACTCCACAGCAATGGATGCCACGCCTTGGCTCAGCCGCCGCCACCTTGGAGCTGGCTCTGCACTGCGCCCTCTGCCTAGAGCAGCAGACGTGCCAGCCAAACCACTGACCTGCCCCTGGACGGACAGATGTCTGGAACAGGAGTTTCAACGTGGCTGACTAGAGGAAGAGTCACATCGAAGAAGCTGAGAAAAGGTCCCTGAGAAGGAATGAGCAGCAAGATGAAACATGACTGAGCAGAGGAGGAGCCATGTTAGAGAGACTCAGAGAACATAAATAAGAAACAAAGAAGAGAGAGGACAAGATGGTGGAGCAGTGAGTTCCAGCAGCTCAGCTTCGCCGGAACAAGGTGTCTAAAGTCTGGACTTAGAGACAGCAGGAAGAACATGAGTGTCTGACTCCTGAGCCACCTTCCAGTCGTAACAGGTGGTGAGTCTCTGCGTTACACGCACCCCAGGGCAGAGCCTTGCAGTGCAGGTGAGGGCAGGGAAGACACCGGGAAAGGAGTGGAAGTTTGAAATTCAGTCCCAGAGCAGCCCCTGGTGGCTTCATACTGCCAAGTCCCAGAGCTGATGAGGGAAGGTGACCCCTGGAGACTATCGCAGTTGGAGAGCAGATTGGGCGAGTCCCGCTGAAAGGCAGGGACTGGTGATCACAGACTCAGGACCTGCGAGCAGGCACCAGATGCAGCCTGAGCTCCCCAGGATCGGAGGCTCACGTTGCCACCATGTTTGCGCAGCTAAAGGGAGACCCGAAACAGGGGCTCGTGGTCCCTTATTACTCAGCCAGCCCTGAGGGCACTGAAGTGGGTCAGCCTGACACTGCTGTAGCTGAACTGACTGTGTAGGAATAATCCTGACTCGGTGGACAACATAATGCCAGTGAACTGTCTGCCGAGTCCACCACCACACCCAGGAGAGGGACGGCAAGAGCTCCTAACCCAGAAACTGCATCGCACTCTGCCAGAAAGAGGTCCTGCGTCCGAGTTAACTCCAGTTTCGCAGTGGAGGGATGGCAGGAGTAATCGGGGTGCGAAAACCCAGACTATCTGGCCGAGGAGCCCCTTGGGAATCACATATCCAGTGGCTCTTTGGAGTGTCTAATCTGTATTCCCATCAGACATCTTATTGGCTTAAGTTTTTCTATGTTTCTTGAGTTACTTGGTAACATGGGGTTAT
>PVJO010020566.1:7896-31838 GCA_004026905.1 Hystrix cristata
CCAGAGACTTTGCCTGAGACTGAGATTAAGGGCGGCGGACTAATTAATCTTGCAAAAGAAATTTCAAGGCAGTCTAATGTTGAGGCGGTGGCATGGCTATTGTTGGGGGCTTTCAGCCAGATTTATGTTGAAAACCAAGAGCAAACAGCCCAGCAGAATGATTCAAAATGTTGTGAGTTTGCCCATAAAGGAAGCGCCAGTAAAGTTGTGGCCCGCAAAGATAGAATGAAAGAGAGACTCGTTGCTGAAGAAACCAGCAAGGAAAAGCTGGGTATTTCAAAAGATGAAAGAAAAGATGGCCCAAGATTATCACAGGAAACAGCAGGACTCCAGCCTTTGCAGCCTCAGAGTTGGAAAGGTGAAAGATTTTGCTTTGAGAAGAATGCCCCAGAGCGCCACATTCCAGAATGGCGGCGGCCTAGGGAAGTTGTTCCTCGGGATTTGGTTCAGAGCACTCAGCAATCCAGGCACATGACCACCACAGAGAAGCAAGAAGGAAGCCTGGTTTCTGCTCCAGCTGGCGGCAGACCCTGGCGTCATCCTCGTGGCCCTGGCTTTAGGTTCATGCAGAATGCAAGAGTTGTGGGGTCAGGAAGGCTTCCACCCAGATTTCAGAAGAAGGCCTGGGAGGCCAGGCAGTGTGCCTCTGAGAGGGCAGTGTGTGAAGCTGTGAAGGTGAAGCCAAAGGTGCACTGGAGACCCCAGAAGTTTGGAGAAGCCAGGAACGTGGATCGCCTGAGGAAAACTGCATCGAGGGAGCAGAACCAGCCCAAGAGAGAAGCCATGGGAGCTGCTACCACCAGAAGTGCCGTAGAGGTGGAGCCACCCAAGCCCCTTGGAATTCAGACTTCACCACAGATTGCCTCTGATGCTGCACCTGGAACTACAGGACTTAATGTTTGCCCTGCTGGATTTCAGAATTGCTTTGGTCCCGTTCCTTTGTATCCCCCTATTTGTACCTTTTGGGATGGTAATGTTTATCTTGTGCCATTGTATGTTGGAAGCGTTTAACATTCTTTTCATTTGTACAGGAGCTTGCAGCTAAGAGTTTGCCTTAAATCTCAGAGACTTTGGATTTGGACTTTTCAGCAATGCTGAAACTGTTAGGACTTTGGCAACTCTTGGGGATGGACTAAATGCCTTTTGCATAAGGGGCTATGCATGAGTCTTTGGGGGTCCAGGGGCGGAATGTTATGGTTTGTGTCTAGATGTCCCCCCAAAGCCTCATGTGGTAAGAGATAGCTGGATCTAGAGTGTGCAGTTACTAAATTGATCCACTGATCGGTTTGGCATGGTTCTGCTGGGATCAAGGATGTGAAACTAAAATTAAGGGTGGGAGTGCTACCTGCCCTAAGGGCAGGTAGCCTAGATAAGATACAGGAAGAAGCTAACTAGCTGCTTGTTTGCATTGCTTATTTGCATACATTCCTTGCAATTCCTCACTCTACTTTGCTGCGGGTCAGCTGCCGGTCTGCCATGCCGGTCCGCCCTGACTCTGCCATGCCGCCCTGCCTCGGACCCAGCGGACTATAGACTGAAACCTCTGCAGACTGTGAGCTAATTAACCTTTCTTCCCCTAACTTTGGGTGTCGGGTATTCTGTCCCAACAACGAGAGAAAAGTAACTAAAACATGTTGTCTCCTGAAAATTAGTCTTAATATGCAAAGGTTTGCTGCAGTCAGACTAAAATATATACACATGAAGGAAATCAACGAGTAGAATTCATAAAGAAAAGATAAATATATATATATATATATTATTATTATTCTCTTACTTTTCTCCCTTTTCAGGAAGGACAATATTAGTTGGGATCTAGAAGAGTGAGGAGAATTTTAGTAAGATATTTCCTTCTCGTGAAAAATTTTCAGCTTTGTACATCTGATGCTGGTATTTACCCCTTCTCTTATTTACTTTAAATGATTTGGACTCTGTGCCTGTATTTTACAGAAAAATAATTACTTCTTGTTATAACAGCATCAACAGATTTAATCATAAAACTCTTGTTTATGATCGGCCTTCCAGCTAAACCTCCCATTTGTGCACTAGTGAGATGATTGAAGGAGGGATAATGATAGATGGGAAGAAAAGTTTAATATATGTCTGATTCTGTTGCCGTACTTTTAGTTGAAGTGTTAGTGTTGAGAGTTTTAAAAGAATATTTGTAGGGACAGGGGTGAGATACGGGAGGAAGGCTTACTTTGTGATTGAGGAAAGCTATGTTGTTGTAAGAACCTGCTGAAAGGGAGGACAATAAGCCAGATAAGATATTTAAGAGCTAAAGGGTTAAGATAGGGAGGATTGGGGATAATACTAAAGAAGATAGAAGTATGTGGAATCAAAATTAACTTGGTAGGTGAAGTTTATATATTCAGAAAAAGAATAAAGAAATATGGTAATAGTATTGTTGTAGAGATTTGAAGTAAAGAAACTAGATACATAGCTGAGAAGAGCGGAGAATTTATACACTTACTAAATCAAACCAATGAAATAAGAAAATAGACAAAACAAAATTTAATAGATTCAACAAACCATAAAAGAACATAACATAATCCCTATTACTACATACATACACATGTGCATGCACAAACACTTCAAACCTATAAGATATCAGATGGGAACACAGTTTAAATATTCCAGTGAGATACCACATATGTGATTCACATGTAGCTTCTTTGCCATAGAGTATGCATGCATCTTCAATAACTCCTCTGATCTTTCCACAGCAATACCGAAACTACCTTAGACTCAGGGCCTCTTTCTACTAGGTTGCCGGCATGCTTGCCATTTCTGATGCAGGCTGAGTTCTTGGGTTAGGAAGACTTGCTTTCTTTCTTCCTGAGTGTGATGGTGGAATCAGCAGACAGATTCACAGGCATGAAATTGTTTACTGAGTCAGGAGTATTCCTATGAATCAAATCCACCACAGTAGTAACCAGCTAATCAGTTACAGTGATGTCTATCAAGGAAAGTTGAGAATATACCATGAGAATCAATTTTGGATCTGTCTTTAGCGTAAAGGAAAAATCCACGGTTATAGTGTAACCATCATAACAACCTAAGTCTTGACCTACAGTTAATGTGCACTAAATGTGATAGTTATGTCTCCTCTAATGGTAAAAAGAAATCAACCACAATTTTATAGAATCAATTATCTAAAGCCCAGGAGTTTGGGTACCAGGTGATACCAGAGAGGGTAAAAAAAGAAAATAGTTTTTTTTTTTTTTTTTAATGTCTTCTACTGTGTGGTATGAGAAGGAGGAAATAGGAGGAGGCAAAGGATTCTCATGCTAGAAAAAAATTCCACAGTAATTTTACAGAGTTAAATATCAAAAAATTAACAAGGATTTATTGTGATACTGCTGAAGAGTTAGTGTCTGGGAATGGGGGGATGCAAAAGAAAAACTTTGGAATCTTAAATTTTGTGATATGAGGAAAAGGAAACAGAAGTGGTACAAAAGATCTTATTAGGGTGGAGAAGGATGTCTATAGAACTGGGTTAAGGTAGGATGAGAAACTGTCAAGAACAAGGAGGAAAAAAAGAAAATATACAGAGAGTAAAAATAAGAGAGAAGAAATTAAGGGGAGCAAATTTTAAAAAGAGAAGAGGAAAAATAGAGAAAAGAAGAAAAAGAGATTAAAAGCAAGGCTGAAGGACAAAGAAAGATTACCCAACCCTCAGGAAACTAGTGAAGAAGACAGAAGGGAAGGAATGAAGTAAAACATTCCTTCCAATAACAGAACAAACAAACAAAAACTAAAAACAATGTTTGCACTCACAAAAAACAAAAATAATAAAAAATGAGCCAAAAAACCCCCCAAAGCAAACCAAACAAAATGATTTCTTTATGATTTTGAGCCTGTAGTTATCTTCTGGGGTCTGTAGTTTTGCAGCATTGTCCAACTCAAGGCGCAACTCTGTTCTCATTGTCAGACAAAGAAGGCAGTCAGAGCCCAGGTTTGTGCTGGGTAATCATTAACCAGCCTGCAGTAAGATTAGTGCAAGGTTCCTGTTCTGGGACTTTCAAATCCACAAAAATTTAGGGTGAACCTGTCCTCTGGTCATGGGATTGGGGCTTGAGTCATTTATTTAAAACATTCAGGGTGTTTCTTGATGGCCTGAGTGCAGTTCCTTGACCATGGACGTCTCCCATGGTTAGCCCTCACCCAGTCACTATGGGAAGTTAACACTGGGAACCCTAAGATGACACCAACGTGAGGCTGCTCTGAGTCCCAGATTAAATTAGCCTCTCCCTTTAACAGTGTCCAAAACAAGCACTCTGGGGAATGTGGCAGACTTTTGGACTGGAGTCACTCACCAGGTGCTGTAGCGCACAGCATCCACTGACTGCTACATTTCACTGGTGTGTTTCTCCCTGAAGGCCTCTGGAATCACCCACTTCACTATGTCTCTGTAAATTTGATCTTCCTTTCTCATCAGCCTTGAGCCTGAACCTAGAAGCCTTTCTCTATTGCGGTCTGTCTCTTCAATATACCTAAGGGCTCCAATTTCTTTGTAGGCTGAAATTTTCCTGTCAGATCCTTCCTGAGTCCCAAGGATCCACCTCCCTCCTTCTTTTCTTCCTCAAGTTATTTATCTGGATTCCAGATCTTAAAGAAATTGATTTGTTGTTCTTCCTAGTCCACAATCTTTCCAGAAGTTCTTTCCTTATTTTTATCTACTATGTTTATGCATTGGAGACAGTCAACTACAGACTATAATCTCTGGAACCCTGAGACAAAATAAAACTTTTCACCTTGAGTTCTGTAGTCAAGTATTTTGTTTCAACAACAACAAAACAAACACAGTTAACTTTAGTTTTCTGTACTAAATAAACTTCCAAACTCATCAACCCTTTCTTTAGATGAGTACATAAATGAGTCTTTCTTTATGATTTCTACTCATTGATTTTCTTCGTGTGTATATATTTTAGTCCGACTGTAGCAACCCTTTGCATATTAAGACTACTTTTCAGGAAACAGCATATAGCAACCTTTAAGACCCTCTCAAAGGACAAAACCCCAATACCATCTACAGGTGACTCCCCTGTATTTCACTGTTCTGCATCTTGTTACTGTCAATCCTCTTTCTAGAGCTTGCCTGAGAAGCTGGAAGCCACAAAGCAAGGAGGTATGGAGCCCAGAATGCACTATTCTGATTCAAGATGGAAGAGCCCAAGACACTCTAGATCTCTTGACTCTCCTAAGGTACAGCTAGGGTCACAGAGAGAATGTGTAATTACCAGATAGCAGAACTCTATGAAAAATTTATAGATGAGATGAAGAAACTAGACAAGTTCAAAGAGGAAATGAAATAACACAGGAATATCACTCAATATGCCCCCAGTGAATTCAGGGAAATTAAGGGAAAAATTGGATAAACTAACCAAAATCATTTAGAAGTTGAATGACAGATTCAACAAAAAGAGAATTCTCGAAAAGATATGAGACAGAAATACAGAGATATCTCAATTGTTTTTCTGGCTTGTGCCTAAATGTCTCAAAGCCTATTGCAGTCATTGGTGGAGCTTTTCAGAGGTGACTGGATCTAGTCTGTGCGATGCTAAAATCAAGGTGCTCCACTCTGGGTGTGAGTGGTACCCTCCTTAAGGGTGGGTAGCCTGTATGGGAACCCTAAGATGGAACAGAAGAAAGGCTATTGTCATCACTTGCTGCTTGCTGCTTTCAGTGTACCCTGCTTTGCAATGGACTGTCTCCTCTGTGATGCCGCTCTGCCATGTCACTCTGCCTTGGAGCCAGCCTATAATTTGAAACATCTACAAAGTGTAAGCTACTATGAACTTTTCCTCCTTTAACTTTGGGTGTTGGATATTCTGCCTCAGCAATGAGAAAAGTAACTAAGATTTTGGTACCAGGGGTGGGGCTGTTGTTGTGACTGTACCCGACCATGTGGTGCAAGAGCCTTTGTAACTGGCTTGCGGAAAGAGTTTGAGAAGTTTTGTAAATGGTGGCTGAAGAAGCAGTCCTGAAATGCTTTAAACTGTACTTGCTGGGAGTTTCTGGTCTTTGTTCAGAAGGACAGAATGATAGAGATGCTGCCAGTAAAGATCAGGCTCAGAAAGTTTCTGTTGGGGAGAACTCCATTGGCTGTTGGACGCCAGATTGTGTGTGCTATCCTTTGGGAGAAAGTTTGTCTGCACTTTGCTCATGTACAGTGACTTTGCCTAACACAGTTTATGGATGGAAGACTAATCTTGTAGAAGAAATTTCAAGACTGTCTGATGAGGCAGGGGCATGGCTACTGGGAGAGTGTACAAAGTGCCATGAAATTGTCCATTTTGACCTTGAAACAGTGATCCCCTTTATTTATATTCCTTAGAGCTAGTTTGCAAGTGTGTAGCCCCATCAATGGGTCCCTTCTTTTTCTGTAAAATAGGAAATAAGATGTCTGTAGTGAATACTATCAATGTAGATTAAAATATAGTTAAATCAATGTATTTTAAGTAATTCATTAAAAGACATACACTTCCAGAGAAAACATTTTACAAAAAAATCAACATCACATATCTGTTTCCTAGAACAATTTGAGCATTTTTTTTTTTTTTTTTTTTTTGGTGCTGGGAATCAAACTCGGGCCCTTGTGCTCGCAAGGCAAGCACTTTAACCGCTGAGCTAAATCCCCAGCCCTAATTTGAGCATTTTTATGCTCTGCTCATCCATTGATGTCTGCAGTGTCTCTAAATGCATGCCCTCTTTTGTAGTCAGTGTCACTAACACCTAATTAATTGCTAATATCTGTCCTCATTACTTAATATATTGGTGTCATTTTAATTTGTCAGCGTGGTGAATGCTAGAAAATTATTATCGAATAGATGAAGAAAACAGAGTTATGCTTTACTAATTGTTTAATAGCATAGAATTAATTAAGTTACCATTTGAGTTGTGCCAGACCCTCTGATTTCACCCTTGCATCTTCATTCTCCTTTGGATCTCAATAGATGCAACAATCATGCTTGTAGAGAACTATTGCACCTGGTCACATTTTGTCCTGTTTGGCTTCTTAGATTTCCAAGGGCAGTTCTATCCATTTCTCTTTCTGTGGTACCTGTTCACACTGCCAGAAAATTTGCTCATCTGGGAACTATATGGAATGAATATATACTAATGCATTCATGTATCTGTTCTCCACATTCTCCCACTCTGCAAGGGTGTTCAAGATGATCACCAATGCCTGCCACCCTGATATGCCTCTAATGGTATGCCATATGTGTGGTCTAAGCTAAACAAATCTTCAACTTTTATTACACTCATATCCTTCCAATGGTTACAGGCTATACCTGCTATGTGTCTATTTCCCCACCCCTAAGTAACACTGTGCACATCAGCCCCTGTAATTGGTTCTACATTGTCGCTGTGTCCCGGAATGTGGACAGTTATGACACTTATGGTGACAATAGTAGTTTTCCACCTTGCCTTCTAGAAGTTAATATAACCCACTCTTTTCTCTACCACATTTTTCTTCCTGAAGTGAATGCGTACAGAGAGTAAATCCTCTTCAATATCAGTGTGGTTTCATAGTCTGTTCAATCTTCCTGGTCATCTCTTGTGTCTTCATATTGGCTCAGTGCTAAGGATACCCTCTGCTAAGTGACAGGTGATGATGCCCTTTTCCTCGTGTTTAATTTACCTTGCTGTGGTTGTCAAGCACTCTTTTTTGTCTTTTATTTCTAGTGCAATTTTGGAAATACCTGAAAAATCTCTGAAGAGTCTGACATACAATGTCTGCAACCCCATCACTTTCAGCCTCAGTAACAAGGATCACAACAAAATCAACATGAAAAAATGGTGCACATCAAACACTTACCGAGAGGTTTTGTGGTTAGGGGTCCAGTGTATATGGGCACTTTGGCCTCCATATTTTTTCATTCTCTCTAATCCATCTGTCTTCTCTACTTCTCACTCTCCTTCCTCATCATCATTTGTTCTTTTGTTTCTTCTTTTTTCTTCCTTCTTTCCTTCCACTCTCTCCCTTCCTTTTGTTCTCCCTTTGTTTCTTTCTTTTATTCCACCCCACTTTCATTCCTTCCTCCTTCTTTTCCAATTCTCTCAGGTTCTTTTCTTCTTTGGCTCATTATTATTAGTTGCACTGAGAATAACTTTCCAAATTCTTTGAGTATTTATCATCAACCAGGTAATGTCTTTTCTGCTAGTTGAAGTAAGATATTATTTACCTACCATTTGGTTTGTTCACTTAAAGATGTACACAGTCATCACCTTAGGGTATTTAATGTACTTTCTCTATCTCCAAAGGAACTCTATCTCCCTTACTGATTTATCCACTTTTCCCAAGCCTTCTGATCTATTGTTGTACGGTTTGTTCTGTTGATTTTTATATTTCTGGACATTTTATGTAATTGTACAATTCAACACATCCTCTGTGTCTGTCTTCTTTGACATGACATTTTTAAATTAATCTATAGTCTAAGGGATTAGAACGCCATTCCATTTTATGAGTGAATAATGCTCTTTTTCATGAATAGCTTATATTTTTGTTAATTCATCAATTGATGGACATTTCTTTGTTTTCTGCCTTTTAATGATTTTGATGAATACTCACCTGCAAATATTTGTGTACAAATTTTGTGCATTATGTCTTCATAATTTTTATGTAAACAAAGATAATAGAAATCGATGAGTCACACGAAAACAGTAATGATTGCAAATGTATTGTTCTATTTAAAATGCTTGATGAAGTGTAAATTTCAGTGAGATATACTAAGAATTACAAACATTATCTGATGAAATATACAGATTTGGGGCATGTAGGAGCCAATCAGAAATAGATATGCTGGCTTTTTTGGTGTCTCCTTATTGAATAGTGAAATAGGAAGAGAGAAAGAGAGAAAGATAGAAGAGCACACAGAGTCAGTTTAATGTCATGTGATGCCATATGAACTCAGGATTCTCAGCAAGAAGGCCATCACTAGACATAATTATTCTTTGTTGACCCAGTACTTTGTTTTTACTGAGTCTGAAGTACTTTTAGAAATAGAAATGGACTGAGAAAATAAGTGTATGTTTCTTTATTGCAGGAACTAGCAGACATTCTTCCAAAGAGACAGTGAATTTTATATTGTCAAAAACTGTGAGCTTGCTCCAAGTTCTTTCCAACTTTTTTTTACTGTCTTCCTGACTATAGTCTTCTTAGTGGCATTTTATTATCATGTAACAAAGCATTTACTTTCTGAGTAAAGACAAACATGGTTGTAAGTATTCCAAATATTTGAGTTCTGTCTTACTAAGAAAGAGCATTTTTTGTTCCATTTTTAAGATGAGAAAACAGACATAAGATATGGTGTTGGTTCACTAATTGTATTTTATTTTTTTCTAATTAGAAAGAAAGATATACTTTTACAAAGTAACTTGTTATTAAATTTGAACTCAATGGGAATCGGAAGCATATTTTTCTATAAATGATTGACTGAAGAAGCCAGTGTATTCCAAAAATGTATGAAGTCATGGATGGAAACAAGAGTCAAATTTGTGCTGTTTTCATTGAAATCGGTAAGTAATGGAAATAGTCTGTTCTTAGAGTATACAGAAGAAATACCAGTGTGAGACAATTGAGAAGAGCCCTGGTGGATTTGGCTAAACTACATGGCATGATTCTGTGAGCCAAAGTAGACCTTCTTGCTTTATATGTACAGAGTCATTTTTTTTTTTTTTTTGGTACTGGGGATTGAACTCAGGGCTTTGTGCTTGCAAAGCAAGAACTCTAGCCACTGAGCTAAATCCTCAGCCCCTAAAATTTTCAATAGACTTCATAAAATGATTAAATAAGTATCTCAAAATCCTAATGTACATCAGCCAAATTATTTCCTTTACAAATTATATAAGTGATAGTTAAAACCTATATATGCTTCTTTAGAAAAAGAAATTGTGCACACGTAGAAAAAGCATCTATGTCATTCAAAGAGAGCTACCACTTTTGGAATCTCTTAGCAAGTTTTGATTTTATATTATACTTCTCTTTAAAAAAAAAAAAAACAAACTCCTAAACTGCTGACTTTTTCAAAACAAGCTAATTTCCACACATATCAGTTTGAGTTGATGCTGATAAATTATACCCAAAAGGTATTCTTAATTTTAGAAATGAGAATAATGTTCAGTTAACATCATATTACTTTTTACATACAGAACTTTCGAGAATCAGTTCTCTTTTTACGTGAAATTCCCAATCAAAGACATCTTTTCAAGAAACATATTGTGTCATGGGGAGGCATGCTGTGAAGGTAAGACAGTCCTGTTTAGCCTAGGTGGAACCCAGCCCAAATCATTGAGTAATGAAATTTCTTGTCATTTGCTTTTCCCTTCCTTATTGTATTCTGCTTCTTCTCTGAGGGGTCTTCTTCTTCTCCTAGGGGGTCCTAGTGGCTTTTTTTTTGTTTTGTTTTGTTTTTCATTTTAGGGTTTTTTTTTTTCTTTTTTCTTTCTCTGAACAAGCCAGGGCCAGGCAGCCCCAGATCACAAGCAGTTTAGGCCTGCATTTCCTTGAAGGGCCCGGACCAAATAAATTTTTTCATATTCAATACTTTCCCTTCAACCTTATCATTTTTCCACCCTAGCTTCTGATATCTTAAAAGATGTGTTCCTAGTGAGATAGGGAAATAAACCTAGTGTTCCCACATGCAGAGTACGTCACTTTGTGGCTAACAAAGGGTATTCATGTGTATTGTTTCATTCTGAGAGTGAATTCATGTCCTGGGAAAGATGTTTTTATCCCTTTGGAACAAATGAAAAATCTAAATTCAGAAAGGTTATGTGAATTTCCAATGTGGTGTTTTTAGAAGTAAATAGCAGAGTTAAAACTGGAGTGCAGTTACTCATCTCTGCAAACCTAGATTTCTTTACCTGATTTTTATTAATGAATTAATGAATAATTAGCAAGACTTTTTTCTTTTTTCATTCTTCTTTCTCTGTCTTTCTTTCTCTTTCTTTTTTTTAACTTTTGTTGTTTCCCCTCCCTTCCTTCCTTCCTTCCTTCCTTCCTTCCTTCCTTCCTTCCTTTCTGTGTGTTTCTTTGTTAGTTCTTTTCTTCTGGCTCCAGAAAATTATATGGAAAGCTGCTCATACAATGATTGTGGTGCCACGTTAGAGCCCAAGAGGGTGACTCAGCCCCCAAATGTCAGCCTACAGTAGCTGGCATCTTCTGACCAGGACCTGCCTCCTCATGACACGTTCAGCTAGGAATTTCACTGATGAATATAGCACCTTCCTTTTCAGTGGAGTAGCTAGAGTTCATGCTATTCAGGGTGGTCCTTCAATTTGCTGCCCTTCAACATATCTGAATATCTTAACCAATTTAAATAGAAAATTAAAATAAAGTATAGAAAAAAATGTAGACAATTTCAACATCTATTTATTAAATAAAAATATGGCAATCTACAAGGTTATTTAAGTAGAAAATTAAAATGACCTATAGATAAAAATTAAGATAATTTTTGCATATTTTCATTTATTATAAAGAAAAATGGCAATAATATGGAATGTTACATTTCCTGCCTTTTTCATCAAAAAACAGTCATCAACTAGACAAGAATGTAGCACAGACACACTGACAAGCCATATTCTAGTTATTAGTTTAATAATGTTGTGAAATTTCTGTAATATCTTTCAGCTAGAAAAATACCTTTAGAAGAGCCATAATCAGTGTAAAAATGCTGTCTCTACTCCAGGCCATCTCATCATTCAACACAGTGACTGAACACAACAGGGTTGCTAGCCACATGATTGTTTATACAAGACTTGTATTGAGTAGCTTCAATGGCCTAGGCATGTGTGGAAGTCACTCAGTACAATTTGTGTGTATGCAGTCATGCATCTAGAGACGCTGCTGCATTCAGATGCACATAGGAATCTTTATTTAGCTTTACATCAAATATAGTTCAAAAGAACCATAAATTATCATAATTTATTATGGTCTATAATACTACGAATAATTAACTGAGGTGAGTAAACACTAATAACAATATTAGTAACAATATTTTAAAACTAATTTTCTTTGTCTAGAATTTTTTTTAACAAAACCATGCATTGGTATATTGTATGCATAATGATCACATTCATCATGGTTATTTTGTACATACATGATATATCTTGGTTCTCTCCTTCCCCACTCCTGCCTTCCACTCCACCCTCTTCCTTCTTTATGGTACGTTTATTTCCATTTTTCCATGTTTTCCCTTTCCTCTTTCTTTCCTTTTTTGCTTCCTTCTTTTCCCCCTTATCCCTTTCTAATTCTCTCTTCTTTTGAATATTATCTTCCCTCCACTCAATATCTATAATACTTCTTTGTCCTTATTTACACTTATAGTTTCTCATATCAGAGAAACAACTCGATGTTTACTCTTGAGTGTCTGATTTATTTCACTTAAGTGTATGTTCTCAAGGTGCATCCATTAACCTTCAAATGTCTCTAGTTTATTCTTTTTTATGGCAGAGTCGCACTCCATTGTGTAGAAAAAGCACATCTTCTTTAGTCATTCATTAATTGTTGGGCACTTAGGTTGTTTCCAAGATATAGCTATTACAAATTGTGTTGCTATGAACATGGTTGTGCATATATTGCTGAGGTATGATAATTTTAATTCTTCTGCGAAGATACCAAGCAGTGGAATAGCTGGGTCAAATGGAACCTCTAGTTGTTTTTTTGAGGAATCTCTATGCTGATTTCCATAGTGGCTGGAACAGTCTACATTCCTACCAACAGGGGAGGACAGTTCCTTTTTCCCCACAGCCCCGCCAGCATTTGTTATTGGTTGATTTTTTGAAAATTGCTGTTCCTTCTGGAGTGAGATGGAATCTTAACATTTTGATTTGCATCTCTCAAAACAATATAGTGAGGTTGAACACTTTTTCATGTATTTGTTTACCATTTTTCTTTCTTCATCTGAGAAATCTTTATTCATTTCAGATGACCATTTTTGAATTGGGTCTTTAAATTTTTTTTTTTGAGTGCTTTGTATATTCTAGATGTTAGATCTTTGTCTGAGGTATAGCGAGTGAAATTTTTTTTGCAGTCTGTGGATTTTTGCCCCACTCTGTTGGTGATTTCTATTGCTGTGCAATAGCTTTTTAATAGCATGTGGTCCCAAGCACTGATTCTTTATATTATTTTCCATGCACTCTGGATTCTGTTCATAAATTTTTTTCCTACACCTATGTCTTCAAGAGTTCATCCCATTCTATTCTCCGGTAGATTTAGTGTTTCATTTCAATGTTTAGATCTTTGATCCACTTCAATTTTAGTTTAGTACATGGTGAGAGACATGAATCTAGTTTTAGTTTTTGGCATGTGGCAAGCCAATTTTTCCAGCACCATTTGTTAAAGAGGCTATCTTTCTTTCACTGAGGATGTTTGGCTCCTTTGTCGAAGATGAGGTATTTGAGTGTGTTTAGAGTTGTTTCTGCATCTCCTAATCTGTTCCATTAATCCTCAGATCTGTCTTTTTGCTAGTACCATGCTGTTTTTATCACAGTAGCTTTATAGTAGAGTTTCAGGTCAGGGATTGTGATGCCCTCTGCCACTTAGGATTGTTTTTGCTATTCTTGGTCACTACTAGTTCCAGATGAAATTCATGATTGCTCTTTCTAATTCTGTGAAGTATGTTGTTGGTATTTTGATTGGAATTGCATTAAAGCTGTGTATTAATTTAGGAAGAATAGTCACTTTCACTATGTTGGGTCTTCCTACCCAGGAACATGTTTTATAGCTCCATTTTCAATTTCCTTTTTTAGAGTACTGTAGTTTTCAATGTAAAGATCTTTCACTTCCTTTGTTAGATAGATTCCTGAGTATTTCTTTTTTTTTTTTTTGATGTGATTGTGAAAAGAATATCTTCTGTTTTTTTTTTTTCTCAGTGAGTTTACTATTTGTCTATAGGAATGCTATTCACTTTTGGGTGCTGACTTTGTATCCATCTATGTGATTGAATTTAGTTATTAAATCTAGAAGTTTTTGGTGGAATTTTTGGGTCTTCTATGTAGAGTATCATGTCATCCACAAATAAGGATAGTTTAAGTGCTTCCTTTCCTGTCTTTATTTCTTTTATTTCTTTCTGTTGTTTAATTGCTCTGGCTAATGTTTCTAGAACTATATTGAATAATAGCAGTGACAGTGGACAACCTTGTCTTGTTCCAGATTTTAGTGTGAGAGCTTCCAGTTTTGGACTGTTTTGTGTGATGTTGACCATTGGTTTGTCATAGATGGTTCTTATCTCAGACTGAGATATAGACTGTCTATTCCTAAATTCTGTAGAGTTTTTTTTTTTTTATGAATAGGTGTTGGATTTTTGTCAAATACTTTTTCTGCATCTATTGAGATAGTCATGTGATTTTTGTTTTTGACTCTGTTGATATGGTATGTTGCATATATTGATTTGCATAACTTGAACCTTCCCTACTTTCCTGGGATGAATCCTACTTGGTTGTAGTGTATAATCTTCTTGCTAATTCATTGCATTCTGTTTGCCAGTATCTCAATTAGAATTTTTGCATCTATGTTCCTTAGGGAAATTGGTCTGCAGTTCTTTTATTCAGTTATATCCTTTTCTGGTTTTAGTATCAGTGTAATGCTTGCTTCCAGGAATGATTTTGGAAGTGCTGCTTCCTTTTCAATTTCATTAAAGAGTTTGAGGTGTAGTGGTATTAGGTTATCTTTGAATTTCTTGTAGAATTCCTCTGTGAAACCGTCAGGACCTGGGCTTTTCTTTGTTGGTAGGTTTTTAATTACCTCTTCAATTTCAATGGTTAATATTGGGTTATTTAGTATTTTTTTTAATCTCTTCTTGATTCCATTTTGGTAATTCATATGTTTCTAAGAATCTATCCATTTCTTCAGTGTTTTCCATCTTTTTGGGTAGAGGTTCTTGAAGTAGGTGCCAATGATTCTTTGAATTTCTGTTGGGTCAGTTGTGACTTCACCCCTTTCATTTTTTATTGCATGGATTTGGGTCTTTTCTTTCTTTTTTTTTTATAAGATTGGCTAGGGGTTTGTCTATTTTCTTAGTCTTTCAAGGAACCATCTCTTAGATTTGTTGATTCTTTGTATTGTTTTCTTAGATTCAATTGCATTAATTTCAGCTCTGATCTTAATAATTTCCTCTCTCATATGAGCTTTGGGTTTGATTTGTTCTCCATTTCCTAGATGGCTGAGGTTCAACATTAAACAACAACATTGAGGCTGATGTTCAACATTAAATAACAACACTGATAGCTGAGGTTCAACATTAAACAACAAGTTGTTTACTTGAGCTTCTTTTGTCTTCCTGATATGGGAATTCAACACAGTAAATTTCCCTCGTAGCAGTGCTTCCACTGTATCCCATAGGTTCTGGTACGTTGTATTAGCATTATCATTTAACTGTAGAAATTGGATAATTTCTTCTGTGTTGTTCAGAAGGATGTTATTTAGTTTTTATGTGTTTATGTGGTTTTTTTAATTTCTGTTCCCATTGATTTCTAGTTTTATTGCACTGTGGTCTGATAGTATGCATGGGATAAATTCAATTCCCTTACACTTACTTAGACATCCTTTATGAGCTAATATGTGGTCTATTTTGGAGAATGTCCTGTGTTCATTCACCTGAGAAGAATGAGTATTCTCTTGTTGTAGGGTGGAATGCTCTGTAGACATCTGCTAAGTCCATTTGTTCACAAATTTGATTCAGTTCCGATATTTCTTTGTTAATTTTTTGTCTAGTTGATCTATTTGTGACAGTGGGGTATTGAAGTCTCCCATTATAACTGTGTTAGTGTTTATTTGATTTTTCATGTTCCTTAATATTTGTTTTATGTACTTAGGTGCACCGATATTTGGCATGTAAATATTAATGATTTTTTCTTCCTCTTGGAATTTTCCCATGAGAAGTATGTAGTGACCTTCTTTGTCTCTATCTTGATCAGTCTTTGTTTGAAGTTTGCTTTGTCTGAGATTAGGATAATATAGCTAATCATATTAGCTATCCTGGGTGCCTGTGCATAAAATCTGGGTGCTTTCTTTTCTGGGTGCCTGTTGCATGAAATATTGTTTTCCGTCCTTTGATTTTCAGTGTATGCATTTACTTCTGGGTTAAATGTGTCTCTTGTCTGCAGCACATTGATGGATCTTTTTTCTTGATCCATTCTGCTAGTCTGTTTCTTTTGGTTGGTGAGTTGAGACCATTTACATTGATGGTTATTGACTTATTTTGTCATTGATCCTGTCTGTTGTTGGTTTTGTGTTTGACCTGAGTTTAACTGCTTGCCTTACCTGGTGGATTCTTTTTATTAGTGTCTTTGTAATTATAGTTTCCTTTTTTCCTTTTCCAAGATATCCTTCAGAATGTTTTGAAGAGATGGTTTGGAGGTCATAAATTTCTTCAGTTGCTCCTCGTCATTGAAGTATCTTATTTCATTGTTGAATTTGAGGGATAGTTTGGCCAGATACATCAATCTGGGTTGGAGATTTTCTTTTAAGGCTTGAGATGTTTTGCTCCAGGCTCTCCTTGATTTAAGGGTTTGTGTTGAAAAGTCCACTGTGATTCTGATGGGTTTACCTTGACAGGTGATTGTTTTTTTTTTTTTTTCTCTAACAATTTTCAGTATTCTGTTCTTTTGTTGGATTTCTGGAATCTTGAGTATTATATGTCTTGATGTAGTATTATTGTGGTCATGAGTAATTGGGTTTCTATATGCCTCACTTATCTGTATGTCAAGTTCTTTTCTCATATTTTGGAAGTTTTCTATCATTACTTCAGTAAATAATCTTTTTAGATCCTTCGCATTGTCTCCTGCATTTTCATTCACTCCAACACTCTTTATTATTCTTTTTTGCATCATCTTGTAGCTGTTGGAGTGATTTTTCATAGTCTAGCTATTTTAAGAGATCTTTCTTTTCATTGTCACTAATTGAAGACCTGTCTTCTTGGTCTGAGATTCTATTTTAACTTTCATTGAATCTACTGCATATACTTTCAAGGGAGTTTCAAATTTCTTAGTTACATGTTTGGATCTGTTTCATGGGTTCCATTTCTTTACTGATTTAAATGTTTAAGTTTTCCATCATTTTTCTAAGCTCCTCTGGTTTTTTATCTGTGTCTACTCTGAATTCACTAAGCAGGTCTTTCATTATGATCGCTACCTCTTTTTTAACTTGGGCAATTATTTCTAGTCTGATGTTCTCTGTAGCCTGGCCTATCTGTTTTTTAACTTCTGCTGCTATCGTTTCTGAAAGTTTGCTTGAGTTTCTTGTGATTTCCTCTATTTCATTGTCCTCTGGATTTGTTCTAGGTAGGTTGGGGGTCTGGTGCTGTATTTTACCTCTGTGTCTTGTCATTACTTTGTACATATGTATATTTCCCCCTTTTAGTTTGTTCTCCATGTTGATTTTATATTTTGTTTGTGGGAGCTTATGTTAAGACAGGTATTAATGCTTCTCTAGGAAATGTCTGTTCTTGTGGTGTCTTCAAGGTATATGCAGTTCTTGACTCTTGTGTCCTCAATGACATGGGGATGGTTGGCTCTACTTGGCATCAATGTCTTGGAAAAGGGAGGAAAAAGAGAAAAAAAGAGAGCAAGACAGAATTGGTGGTGTGTTCAGTCCTAGATCTTTCCCATGTTACTGGATTTTGACCCTGCTGGTCCAAGGCACAAGTGCTCACAGGCCCAAGGTTCACGGGCAGGCTTGGAACCCTCATTCAAGTCACTGGTGGTGGAGTGTGGCCCACACAGGTCCTTGGTGTAGGCATTCAGAGGCCTGAGACCCACAATGAAGTCTTTGCTGAGCAAGGTAGGGCCCATGCAGTTCTGCAGTGCAGTCGCTCACAGACCTTAGGTACGTGGGCAGGCTTGGGACCCACGATGAAGGTGCTGAAGTTATTTAATGATTTTTCAAATAATTCTAATGCTTGGCTTCAAAGGAAACAACTAGATTTGCAATCTACTTCTTCATTCAGTCTGTGCTTATATGTTGTTCTATTGCAGAAAATGCCCCTCCATATATTACTGTAAGGTAAGTACTTTATTTAAAAAGTACCTAGAAAGGTTGGGGATTTTGCTTAAGTGGTAGAGCACTTGCTTATCAAGTACAAGGCCCCAGCATGCCCCCCCAAAATACTTTTAAAAAAAAAATCTCACACACCACCAAACATTTATACATTCAACTTTATAATTCTATTTAAATAACATCCAATATTCATAAAAAATCTATAACCTTCTCAAGGGGAAAAATAGTACATACAAATAAAGGTGGAGAAGATAATCTGAATACATTGGAAATGTACAGATTTAAATGAGTGAAGTGACATGCTATGAATTATTCAAAGTATATCCATAATGCAGTTGTATTCATAATAAGTGAATCAACTATAAACTAAACAAAAATCTAGAATCTTTCAGAAAAACAAAGGGCAGTCTTATGTTATTTGAATCTCAAATTTTAAAAAGTAAAGCATATAGGTATCCCCTACCATTTTTTCCAACATTCTATTCAGAAACAGTCAAATCAAAACCTCAGACAACATATGGAAACAATGTTGTTTCAAATATGAAACTGTCAAACATAGAAGAAATTTCAATAAAATACTTTTCTAATTTAGAGTGAGAAAAATTTCATAAATAAAATTGTACATCCACGAATGTTAGGGTGATTTTGAAAAGACACAAAAAAAGTAACAAGATTTCGTGTGTGAAAGGAATATACTTGGTAAAATCAACATGGCAATGAAAAATTGTGGAAGGCAGTTCTATTCTCTATTAAGTGACAAGAAAATGCCTAGGACAGAAAAAAAGTATTATACCAAAAATAAGAAACTTCATCCAAAATATAAGCATATGCTATGAACAGATAGTTTAGCAAAGGGCTTACACAGAAAAGGTTAAAATAGTGCAAAAAGGCTGCATAAAAGAGGAAAAGAAAAATGAAAATTAGTAATTGAATATCACTATGAATCAATGAAATTCATTAAACAAGAAAAATCTGGTGGTGTTTGGTTATGAGAAACAAACTTTTGTTCACTTCTGGTGGTTGTGTGGATGGTACGAATTAACATGTTAAATGCCTACACAGTTTGTACCCCAGAAAACATGCCCTGGAGTATCTATGATGTTTTCTCAAATCTGCTTCCAGGCTATCAAGAAAGAAAATTGCTGAAGTATTTATTTCAGTGACAGAACTGGACAAGTTTACATTCCCATAACTGTGGAAAAAGCAATTAAATTGTTAGCAAGACAAAGAGTTGAGACCCTGTCAGAATGTAGATGTATGTACAGCAAGACAAATCAACCTAGGAAATAATGTTGAGTAAATTAAGGAAAAAAACAGGATTAACTCTTTAAAATATTTCCATTTGTGCACACTAAAAATATACACATTTGTAGCTGAGATGTAGCTCAGTTGTAGAGCACACATATAGTTCTCATCATCCAGAATTCACACACATCCAAACCCATCTGAAGGCATCTGTCCCATACTATAGCAAAAAAACAAAAACAAAAACAAACAAACAAACAAACAAAAAAACTGGACATGAAGTATGGCATGTAATCCAGCAGTGATCAGCAGGGGTACAATAGTGGAAGGAAGACCCACCTGTGACAGAATTGTCAAGGGCAGCACTAGTGACATTTGGGCCCTGATATTTCTTGTGTGCTGTGTAATATTAATCTATATCCTTTTCCTTCATCCAAAAGATGCTATTAAATCTTGCTCATGTTCTATGTCATGACCACAGCAAAAAAAGATGAGACACTTTCACATGTTTTCTGATGTGCACAATCACCAATAGCTGAAAGCAACTGACTTAGCAGGTGCAGAGGGTACATAAGTTCAACAGTGAGGTGTCCAGAAAGAGCATAAAAGACCTAAAGAGCTGCCATCCCTCCAGCTCTGCACCCCAAACCCAAGATGGGTGACTATCCAAACTACTCCCAGTATATACTTATGCACTGATCCTCTGCATCTGGATTACCTTTCTGATGTCACCAGACTGAAAAACTAGAAGAGGCTCAACTGCTAAATGCTCTATTATGACACACACACTTTAAGACAGGTAGAGGCCCAACTAAGTGGTACCTTGGGCTGAACTCAATGTTTAATCTCAGCTGTGTTCTCAAAAGGATATGCCCATGATCTTTCCAAGATACCACGATGAAAGGGCTGTCCAGTGCATGGGCAATCTAGGAAAGACTGAAGTGGATTTCAAGGATTGCAGTCTCCTGTCACTTACGGAACATATGAAAAAGGCTCATGGTCACTTCTTTTGTCCTCTTTTGGGGGACACTCATAAATCCTTGCAAGAGGGAAAGAGCCCCCAAGTCTTGGAGGGGACCATTCTGGATGGACATGACTTCAGGTCATTAATTTCAACAGAAAGGTAGCGGAAGCTAGGAGAGGGCAGCCTAGAATAGAAAGCCAGGTGTTAGCCCTGAAATTAAGGCAGTTCAAATGGTTCATAGAATTAATAAAAACTGGAAGTAGTAACATGCTTAAAAACAATACAGCTTAGACAGTTGCTCCCTTTCCTCAATTTAATTCAAAACAACACCCTACCCTGTGGTTATTCAGTATCTCCTTCACTCTACTAAGAGAAAAAAATAAAATAACAAATGCTTAAGAAATCACCGATGCCCTAGACAAAAACATATACCAGTTCAATCTATTACCCTGACCTTCTAGTCACTTTTATCCTATTTCCACCTTAATTTCAGAGAGAGCATGCTGCTTCAACTGAACTAGTACCAGCCCAGGGCAGTAGAAAAAGAGAGGACAGCAATGCTGGAAACCAGGAGGACCTCTGACACTGGAGAATCAGGGAGGCTCCAGTCCCACCATAGCTTGTTCTGGCCCATTCGTCCAGATCTCACACCCATCCATTCCCTTTTTGGGGCAATCTTCCTGCACCATTACAATTGTGTGTCTTGAGGATCTCCCAGGGTTTTTCCCACGGAGCCCTCAGCTGGCTGAATTCACAGAGCAAGGTGGTCTAGTCAGACAAGGTGGCTCTCAGGTATATTCTTAAAATCTGGATAATGGTACCAAGACACAGAAGGAGCCCTTATGCCTTGGGCCACATAATTGGACAGTTCATGAAAATGGCCCCTTCAACACTGATTTGCCCCTGCTTTGTTGATCACCATCTGAAAGGAGATTGAGAATATGTAGAAGCCTCTACATGCATGAGTGAAGCCCAAATGGTAGATTGCAACCCTTTCTGGGATGCTAACTGAACCTAACCTGAGAGATAATTGCATATAGGTAGAATTGGGTCCTAAATTTTCCGAGCCCTTTGTCTTATGGTAATCAGTGGGCTCTTCCTGTCTGTTTCTTGAAAACAAGGTCAGAAATTCAAGCAAACACTTGATATTGTGAGAGGACAAACTTCTTCATAGACAAGATTTTCTCACACTGTATCTCTCAATCTTCACATTTTAAGTCAAGAAAATTAATATATGACAAAATGGAATACAATTAGTAAATAAATGAAGAAACTATAGTTAAACAAGAGCAATAGTCTGCAGAGAAATCTAAATTAATGAAAAGCAAACATTTCAACTGCCTCAACAGGTAACCTAGCTCATACATGGTAACAAGGAAACCTCTGAAAATAAACACATTTCCATACCTGGAGGCAAGATTGGTTGCTGAATTGGAGGTCATAATTGATAACTTGCTGGTGCTGAGGCAGGGGTACCCAAAGTCTTCAGACTGTATGTTACAAGTGCACTGTAGTTGCCTACTTACAGATGGAAACTCTGAACATTTTGACACTTTAATATTCACTAGACAGAAAATATTACTTGGAATCAGAAGATATTCTTGTGTAACAACCTGTTTGGCTTGAAAGATACATAGAATATTAGAAAAATATACTTCAGGGTGCATCTATTTGAGTCATGGAGTGAATATTAAGGACCATATCTTATCCCCAGCATGCTTCCCACTGGCTCTTTCCCTGCTCTTTGCTTCCTGGCCCTCATAGGTCCTTTAACTTTCTTCAGTTCTGTTTACCATGAGCTTTCTGCATTGAAGACAGTAAAGTCCAGACTGAAATTGAAACCCAAAGATGAAATAAAACTTTTCTCTTTAGGTTCTGTGCTTCAGGTGCTGTATTTTGTACCAGCAACAAGAAACTAATACAATTCATGTTCAGCATGTGAACTAAAAAAACTGCCAAATGCATGAACTCCTTGTTCAGAAGACTGCACATATGAATGTTTCTCCATGATTGCTCTTTATACATTTCCTTAATATGTGCATATTTCAGTCTGACTTAGCCTGACTTTGCATTCTAAACCATGGCAGCCAATAAGAATTTGTGAGAGACACAATCCCCAATGCCATCTTCACATGACTCTGCTGCTCTCCACTTCTCTGCAGGTGTTGCTGTCGACACTCCTTCTAGCTATTCTGGGCAGCTGGAGACCACAAACCATGGAGATTTGCAGCCCAGTATGCACCAAAGGAATCTTTGTGACTTTTGTTCTTTAAGCTCAAGATAGACTTTAACTTCAATCATGGTACATAAGTCTCTGCTTCCCACTATAGTTTATTCACCTGCCTTACACAAACAATAATAACTTAAAAGAGACAGATATTCTCAATTCCAATTTTTGAATAGACAATGACAATCTTTACTTTCCTTCTGCATTTTCTCATGAAATAGAAAAAGGAAATTCTATGAAACCATGTATGGATTTAAAACATGTGCAGAATTATAGCTTATTAGAAAATAAAGATGTCAGGAAATTTAATTTCATATAACAAAACATATTTAACAAACTAATGAAATAGAAATTTTCTACTTTGTCCTGTGTATTGGTTGTTTCTTCACCATTCTAATTCAGTGCTGTCCCAAACTGCTTAGTGCAT
This sequence comes from Hystrix cristata, assembly GCA_004026905.1. Lineage (NCBI taxonomy): Eukaryota > Metazoa > Chordata > Mammalia > Rodentia > Hystricidae > Hystrix > Hystrix cristata. The sequence continues at coordinate 30,761 of PVJO010020566.1, forward strand.
AGGGATTTAGAGGTTCTGTTTACCTTTTTGAAAGTATTTCTTGAGTTTCCTGCACCACTATTGACTGATCCAATCATTTCTATAGTCATGTTACAGAAAGTGACTATTGAGAAACCAAGCACCACTCAGAATTGGAGAACTCAGGTTTATTGACCTCGACAGGCACAGGAAAGTTCACACTCCAAGAGCCTGGGCCCCAAACAAAGTTATTTCAAGGTTATTATAGGTTTTACAACATCCCGTTTCACTAGTTCCTTCATTCCCCCTATAAGGAAAGGATATAAACACGCACAGGTGCATTTCCGTATTATTGGTGAGGAACACATGGGCGATGGGTACAGGATATGAAGGGAGGGGTGTTTGATTACAAAAGCAGGTGATTAAGGACAGGTTGGGTCAGCCATTAACCATTTTCAAAGATCTAGGGAATGATTTTATGACTCCTTGCCAGAAACTAGAGCTCTGGGCGCCAGGGATTTCCTGCCTAAACTCTAAACATCTTATAATTATCTCTTTCAAGAAGTGCCACTGCTATACATTTAGGTCTGCTTGAAGCTCAAGCATATTCCTCTATTTCATTATGTAGAGACAGACAGTCATAGGCAGAAAAAAGGATAAACTGGGATCTCATTAAAAGTTATTTAAAAATTAATAGGGAATTTTACTTTAGTAGGATTCTTTTAAGCAGCTTCTTTTAAGCAGCTCTGCCTCCACAGGTAGACTCTACAGTTAGAGCAATTAGACAAAGGAGAGAGAAACTTGACAAACAGTGGTGCCAGGTAACACAATTACCATAAGAATTTATCAAAGCAGGAGGAAAGAGTTCGTAAAGTAAGGAGGAAGCCAGAAGCATAAAAGACCAGGGAAAACAACCACTCACCCACCTCTGAAATTGCAAAGGGGACTGCTCAGCCACCTAAGGATAAAAACCTAGGGGCATTCACTTCTTTTTCTTTTCTTTTTTTTTTTTTTTTAATCAAGAACAAGTATTGATACATTGTATACATAATGACCATATTCAACATGGTTATTTTGTACCTGTACATGATGTATCTTGGTTCCCCCCCTTCCCCTTCCC
>PVJO010020567.1:0-31750 GCA_004026905.1 Hystrix cristata
AGTATTAATCAAGAAAGGAGTTTGTCAATTTTTTCAGCAGCTTTTGAGATGATCATGAACTGTTTTTTCCACTTTCTCTTTCTATCTAATATGATATGGTATAATGGATAGTTTTTTTGGCTCAACTAACCTTAAATTGCTGGAATTAGTCTACTTGGTAATAGTGCATATATCTTTTAAAGTTTTTTTTTTTTTTTTTTGGATTCAGATTGCTAGTTTCATTGCTGCTGTTGAGAATTTTTATAGTTATATTCATAAATTGAACCAGTCTCCAGTTTTCTTCTGACTTTTTAATTTGTTTTTTATCAAAATAATTCTAGTCTAGTACCTATTTTATGAAGTACTCTCACTTTTTGCATTTATTTGAATGAAAAGGATAGATGCAAACTGTTTCTTTAAATATTTACTAAGATTCTAGAGACTTTTCCTTCTTGAGAATTTTTGGGCTGCTAATTTAATCTTTGTATTGTGTACAGGCAGGAAGCAGACGGAGTCCTCACAGTCGGTTTACTGATTCACATTCTCCAGCTAGGCGCAATTCCTAATAGCTCGGTTACTGACAGACTCATAGATGTGTCGCCTTTTCGCGGGTAAGGTTGGTGCTGTCACAGGCCAAACACCTCTAGAGGAATCACTTAGTCTAATGAAGTTTCTTCTCAGTATTAACTGACTGAGGTGTAAAAACTGAGATTTCTTGAAGATGGGAATCTACCTCAAAACTACAGTATACAAATTCTTATCTGAAAACAACCTACACAGCCTGCTAGGGATTTCAGAGACATTAGATGTGTAATTACATGAGCCAACTCCCTGCTCTCTCTCTCTCTCTCTCTCTCTCTCTCTCTCTCTCTCTCTCTCTCTCTCTCTCTCTCATACGTGTGTGTCTGCATGTGAGTATGCATATAGCTGTGTGTGTGCTATTTATTCTCTGAATTACACTGATGAAAGAAAGCGAAATACCACAAGAATTTTTGATCAATTAGCAAAGAAAGTAGACTATTTTCTGTCTCATAATTTCAACTGTCTACTTTGTCTTCAAGAAGGAAGGTTTATAAAAGACTTCAAAAAGCAGTAATCACAAATTGGAAAAGAAATGATAAATTTTTCCTTATTTACAGTCTTCATAATTTCGTATCAGAGCAGAGAAGCTCACATTAAATTTCCAGAAAAAACATAAAAAACATGAAATGAGTGAAAGCAACTTGATGATATATATTATTTCATAGAAATGTACAAAATATACCTCAAAGTAAAGAAAAAAAAAAACTTAGTGACACAGTTTACAATATTTTCATCATACTGTCTTCAAAATCTAGTTGCATTTGGTCTTACAGCTCCTCTCAGTCTGCACTGGCCCCTTCTCTGCCTCTCAGTAGATGCCAGTAGCTGAGTATGCATGTCACTCCGCAGGTCAGTATTTGAAAATTCCAATGAGTTTGAAAGACAACTATTTCAACTAATTCAGTTTAGTATTATCACTACATGGAAGGCCAAAAGGACATTTTAAATTGCAAATTAATTTAATAAACAGCTTTCTCTTAAAAACTGAACATTGCAAATAGGGAAGATACTGGTATTTTCAATTTTAGGGTGCTTTTTTCCAAAATGTGTTTTTTTTTAATAAAATAAATTCCATTATGGGCTAATAATTTGAGAGATTTACCATACCCCCCTATGTCACATCTTAAATAACAGATGAATACTTTGCAAAAAAACTGAGTGGGATAGTAATCTAAGTGTAAAGCAGTCTTATCTCAGCTTCCTACACTAATTATCCACCCAAACCCATATGCCATTTAGAAACTTTCAAAGATGTCCTGTAAATCCTCCTCAAAGATATGATTTAGATAATAAACCTAATCCAGTGGTAACTTTTCAGGTTTTAGAAACACAATTATGTGTACATTCATGAATGTAATGGTTCCTGCATATAACCGAATGGGGAAACAAGCAAGTAGAAGGCCTTTAAAGTGCAGAGGATTATAATTCAATGCATTCATAATCCATAACTTATTTTTTTATTTTTCTTTATATTTTGTATTTTATTTATTATTTTATGTTATAGTACAGTGTTGTAATCATTTTTTAAGACCCTATGCAAAAATGGGCATCTGAAATGAATGAACAATTCTCAGATGAAGAAATAAAAATAGTAAATAAATATATGAAAAAATGTTCAACATCATTGGTCATTCAAGAGATGCAGATCAAAACAACACTAAGATACCATCTCACTCCAGAAAGAATAGCTATTATCAAGAAATCAACCAATAACAAGTGCTGCTGGGGCTGCGGGGAGAAAGGAACCCTCCTCTACTGTTAGTGGGAATGTAGACTGGTCCAACCACTGTGGAAATCAGTGTGGAGATTCCTCAGAAAACTACAACTAGAGGTTCCATTTGACCCAGCTATTCCTCTGCTTGGTATCTTCCCAGAAGAATTAAAATCATCATATCACAGTGATATATGCACAACCATATTCCTAGCAACACAATTTGTAATAGCTAAGTCTTGGAAACAACCTAAATGCCCAACAAATAATGAATGGCTAAAGAAGATGTGGTTTTTCTACATAACTTCTTTTTAATACATGTCATACTTTATATTTGTTTAAGCAAATTTTATTCTCAAAACACTCTTACAGAATCTTTTCCTTTTTCTTTGAGATGAAAATTATTATTTTATGAAAACAAGAAGAAATTTAGAAACAGTGAATTCAATTTTTACCTAAATTAAAGGGAAGGAAATAATTTCAATGAGAACTTCTGCATCAATCTTTAGAAGCACAAAACATATAATTACTTGATATTCCAAAACAGTTATTTCCAAGATCAAATCAAAAGGAAAGTGTCTTTGTCAAAATACCCTTGAGTTTTAAAATACTAATTTGCTTTGTAAATCTCCAAGAGAAGATAAGCATATAACAATAGTTATCAGTTGAACTCCTAGGAAATTCCATGGATATAATGATTATCTGAACTAATATTGTGAAAAAGATCTGGAAAAATAGCTTTTGCCTTTAAAGAATTGACAATACTTTGTTTTTATGTTTTCTCAAATTTGATATGGACTTATATAAGTTTTATATATGTGTATAGATAAATCTAGATATACAAAATTTTTAAGCTATTTTTATTGTCTTTTAAGTGTTTAGATCAAATGTACCAAGTAAAATATATCGGCAGTTTGTGTGCACCTTTTACCAAAAAACACTAAAATAAATAAAAATATTGAGCAGAAAACAGGCTAGCCATGTTTAAAATAAAATTTCAACATTTACATTATTTTATATACAGATCATTTAACAGATATCTCTTTAGTATCCCCATCTAACGTTCTTTTCTCTGTTTATGTTGTATTTAGATTCATTCCATCTGGGCAGTTCAAAGGCCATTTTCGTCAAGCTTTCAAAGAATAATCAGTATAATTTCCAACAAAAACTCCATATAATTGAGTATTTATATTCCCCTGGTACATTATAAAAGTTCAAAAGAAAAAAAAAAACTGTTCATACTTAAAAATTTTAATTGCTAAATAATATCCAGGTATTCAGGTATCTTTAGGAATATTATCATGTTTTAATAGCTAACCAATAAAATTAGAACAAGCATTTTTGACATACTTGGAATTTTTTCCTCCATAGAACTAACCAAAATAGCACATGTAATTATAGTGATCTTTTCAGAACAGAAAAAAAAAAAATCACAATCTCAGAAAATGGTTTCAAACACATGGGGTTCCATCTGCTACCTGCTCCACTTTTAAAGTGCAAAACCCAAATCAGAATGGAGTCAGTAAGCTGCATTCAGACTCTGAGAGGCGCCCATATCAGCTTGTTCTGCAACAAGTAGGTAGATTTCTTCATAGCGAAGGAATAGCATATCCTGATGGCCCCCTCTCCCATGCACAATAAAACATGCTTTAGCTGCTCGCCACAGTTTAAGTATACATAAGTTTATTACCTTGGGGTGAAATGGCAATATTCTAGGAGGCACCTGCAAAAAAATCAATTTATTATCTGAAACATTGGCTTAATAACCTACTTGCTATCATTTTTTAAGTGAGGCTAGCATAGTGATTCTTAAAAATTATTAAGAAGCCCAGTTCTTTGAATTGCATGGGGCATAGCTATTTGTATTTACTATTAGAAATTTAAAGTAATAATTTGTAAATATGTATTAATTAAAAATTGAAATAATCCTTACACATTAATAGAAATACTATATTTTAATGAAAACATGGGAAAGAGAATACATATATAAATATTGGGAGAACCGAGGCTAGACAGAAGGTCCTGGAGATGTTATTGAGCAGCAAGGAGGATGTGCTAAGAAGAATGAAACTTAGGGGAAACCTCTCAGCCGAGTAACTTTATAAATGTTCTGGGTTTGTTCCTGAAATATAAATAATTACTGAAAAATAATACTTGAATTTTGTTTTTATTAGGTTCATTTCTTACATAGACATTAAAGCACCATACTAAAGCCATAAAGGTTTATTTCATTGCCCTTTTCCTATATTATAATAGTATCAGCCCCAGGAAACAACATTGATTGAAAAATATCACTATGTCTTATAGGATGAATTTATTTATTTTCTATTGAATTGCATCTCTTTTCAGTACATAGCAAAGAAGTAACAAAAATGTACTAAATCCAGCTATGAATAATTACCGTTCTCTTTGTTACAAATAATCTACTCTAAACTTCAAACGATATAAAGGCTCAGACAAAATAAGTTAGTGAAATTCAGAAAACATACACTTCAACACTTTTACCAGTTTCTTTAATATTTGCTTTATTTATCAGTTCTTTGTAGGAAAATGAAATACAAATCTAACTAGGTACCTTGTCAGCATATCTAAAGTATACATAATAGACAATATATAAATTTCATATTTACATATTATACTATTTGTGCTCAACTTTTTTGGTTCTAAGTATAATGATTATTACAGATACGACTCCTAACTTTTGAAGCAGTCTAAAAACTTGAATATTTATCATACATAAAATATAAAACAATCACTGATTACATAATGGAAACAGTTCCACACTACATTGTAGATTTTTAAAAAGATCTAGATACAATATTTTGAAATAACTTTAAAACTTACCTTATAGACAAATTTTGGTTTTATACTTTTAGTTGTGGTATGTCAGGGCAAAAAAGAAAAGAGTATCATGAAAAGTATTTGCCATGTCATTTTAAGTTAAGAACTGACATGAAATTGTCCCATTGTTATTCAAAATTTAAATTAAACAGGAAACTTCGTTTTTTTTTTTTTTTTTTGTAAAATGCTAAGAACACACAGTATAGTAAAACACCAAATATAGAGATAATTAGCCATTAAGTAGAGAATTTCTTGAATCAATGCAAACCCAGCAGTTGAAAGGAGAATTGCTATGATCAAATATGCCATATAAGGACTTTGTACAGTTATACATTAGAAATTGGACTTGGGAGAGCATTTAGATTTTGTTTCTATATTTCCAGAGGTGACAGAGTCAAATACCGTTGTGTAAGGTTTTTGATTGTCCTCTCAAGATAAATCCAAATAGTGTGTTGCCAGGAGGGTAAAATCTCTAGCATCCATCCAAATGTCCTCAGACTTTGTGGTCTCTGAGACCATTAAGGCCACACAAGAGAGACATTTTCCCCATCGATTGTACTTCTATTTTACAGCTGTGGGAAAAGGAAATAAGACTCCAGAGAAAGGTGTATGCCTTTGTAAGAAGAAATATGGCCATATTGTTCTCTCCATCATCAAGTGAAGGAATACGGTGTATGTGGCCAATTACAAGGCAAATTTCTATAGGAACTCAGGGCTGCCACAGGCTGATTAACACTCAGCCCGCTTGTTCTTAGGTTTACTGGACCCTAGATAGCAGTCCAGGTTCTGGTTGTCACTTAAAATTTACTATGAGGTGACAAAACTTTTAATAAGTTTACCACAATTTGTATTTTTGTGCAGAATGTGATGCAAACTTTCTGAGGATTTTTGGTAAAGAAAACCTACCTTGATCTTATAAATTACACATCAAAACCGAATGTACATTGATAACAGAACTAGAAATGAACTTGGCTAGTGTCTGACTTTAAATGTCAAAGTTTTTAATGATACAATTTTGATGCAGAAGTTTAATATTTCTATTGTCCATACTTTTGTTAACACTACAATTTGGGGACACATGGTGACGTGGTGAATAAAATCAAAACTGAATGATATTCTTTTCTTTCCTATGTTTAGGAACTTAGAAGAAAATGCAGAATAATACCACCATTTTAGTGTTTCCATTTGATCACCAGTCTTGAATTCCTTCCCATACATTTCACATATGGTGCTCCAAATTTTAGCAGCAACAGTGTAGGTAACATACACTTACAACAGGTGCTCATGAATAAAACCAAATAAAAAGGTAACAGCTCTTTGATTTTTGCAGCAGAATAGTTTCTAATAGTGAGTTTTCCAAGCACCTATGTAGTTCGCTATTAAGCAGGCAAATACATGAAATCAAATTTCAATGGAAAGTGTTGCTGCCTATCAGATTCTGGAAATAACAATCACATATTTATATTCTCAGCAATGCATTCATTTACATATATTTCATAATACTGCATATTATTTAATCTCTATTATCCTAGATTGCTATTATCCCAATTTCCATACAAAAATGAAACTGCCAAAAGATTAAAAAAAAAAAAAAAACGAATAAAACCAGAGCTTACATATGAGCTCAAGTCTTTTTAATAGTACTCCTAAGAATGTTTATTCACCAACATTTCCACTAGGGTTGTGTTTAACAGCTAAATAATTCAGTTGCAGCTCAGTGAGATTACAAAATACAGTCCTAACGAAGAAGGTTTACAGATTCCCAAAGGAAGTATAAATAAAATTTAACATTTAAAAAAAGTGAAAAAAATATATTCTCAAACTATCCTTCCTAAATTTTCTGCTTTGGCAATATGATTATTTTAATTGACATATTAAACCATTGTTAAACCACCATTGCATCTATACCACAATCAGCTATTGCCCTTCATATTTCTTGTTTTGTAAATGATTCACTTTTAACCATGTATCCCCAATAATGTTTAAAGCTCCTAGAAGATGTATGTTTTCATGACTTTCCAAAAACCTTTAGCTTGATACATATATAGCAAGGCCTCAGTTTCCTAACAAAATCTGGATAATATTGTCCTCTAGAGTTATATTTTGTGGTTTTATAATTTTTATACTCAGTGGTTAAGTCAGTGATTTGACAACCTCATGTACATTAACAGTCTGTAAATTTTGAAAGGAAAATATAAACAGGTAACCCATGTATACACCCCGCATGGTCCAACTTTACCTTCAATGTTTTCTGACAAATCACACATGAATGTTGCATGAAAACTTCCTCATTGCTTGTATCTGTTCAGCGTTGTTGAGCCTGGTGTCCATGTCACAGCTGGCATTTCCATCTCCTTCCTGGAATATTCCAGAATCCCTTTGAGTGCTCAAGAAGCAGGATTACTTCAGTGATGCACTTGTAAATTTTATGTTTTGGTCATCACCTTGCTGGTGGAAGAAAGATCCTTCTTTTCCCTCTCTTCTTCTCTTTTATGTAGGAGGGCTTTTTCCTGGCCTACATAAAGAAGGCCTCTCTAAAAATCCTTATGCCTCAATTTTACCTTTGAACTTTATTGAAAATTATCACCTTTTATAAACTATTCTTTCCCCATCACTGATCACATTTAATTGATAAGAGAATTGGAATGCTTTATTCCTCAAGGATGTTGCTACACTATATTTTTATTAAAATATACCTGTAAAAGCACTCTGTGCTTCTGGCTATTTTGTGAGATCAACCTGCCTCTGCTAATTCCTGCTGACTTAAAACAGACTTGCTTACCCTCTTCTTTCCTTGAAGATTTGCCATATGGCTTAGAACCTTCCACTGTATATCAAAACATTTCTTATAATCTGTTCAGTAGTGTGGCCTCAGTGGTGTGTAACTCCTCCCTCCCCACTTTTCTCTCTCTTTGTTCATTACCATTCTTCATCTTTACTACTGCCCAAAAGTTTCTGAAATCACAAAGTCAAATAATCTGGGCTCTTTCACTTCATCACTGAAGCATTTTCCTCATCCGTGTGCTTTGACATAATTGAACTCTCCATCATTTTTTTTTTTTTTTTATCCTACCCTACTTCTCAGCCACCCATTCACTCCCCTCCCGGGGGCTTATGATTGCAATAAGCAGATGATGGCCCCAGAGACCTTTACCCACTATGCTTCTGTACTATGTACCTGTGAGTCACCAGTCATTGACTTTCCTTATTCTTTTCTTTCTCTTCATGCCCTTTTTGTTTGTTCCTCCTCCTATGCGGTACTATATGCATGTCTCTTACTTCCTTAGATCTGAATTATGCCTTAGATCTCAGTTAAGATCTCACTTCTTCCTCAGGATTCTTACACTTCTTTCCCACATACCTCATCATAGATACTTCTGGTGTATGTTTACCTAATATTGACAATATCTTCTCTTAAGGCACTACTAATGTTGTGCCTTCAAAAAACACTGAAGTTCGTCTTTTCGTAAAAAAAAAAAAAAAAAAAAAATCTGTGATCTTTCTTTTTGGTTCATAGAAACTTCCTTTGTCTAGTTTTTAGGCCCAAAACATTTAAATTAATTGACCTTTGTTCTCACCAGTTCCTATAGAGAATATGTCAGGCAATACTGTTGATTCTACCCAAAAAAAATCCAACTAAAGCTAGAAAATATTGCCATCTATAGAGCTCTGACCCCACTTGAGCAACTAATTTTTATCTAGTATCTGAATCAGTGCGGGTCTCATAACCCCTCTAGTTGCTTTTAGGGCCTTTCTCCCTTTCATTAAGAATTTACAGAGCAGAAATCTTGAAATGCATAAAATGTATGTGAGTAAGCTACACAGACCTTAAATGTGCATCCCATGAATTTAGACAGGCACCATATTTCCCCCAAAATAAAGCCGAGTCTTATATGAATTTTTGCTCTAAAAAACATAATAGGGCTTATTTTCGGGAAATGTCTTATTTTTTTCATGCCCAACAATCTACCTTTATTCTTTTATTCACGTACAAAACCTGCATTTATTCATGCACAAAAATCTACATTTCTTGAAATTCAGTCACGTCATCTTCTGGAACATCCTCATAACTCTCCAAACTCCGAATTCTGGCCTGAATCTCTTATCACTCAATGTCCTGGCTGCATTGTCTCACGTCCAGCAGTGCAGCTTTCCTCAAACGAGCATTTCTGGTCCATGCAGCCTGCTCGCAGCGGATCAGCAACACAGCCGTCAGGGATTTTGTTCCACGACTTCTTCACCCATGTCACGACCTATTGCAGGCTGGACCTTGCGAAGCTTCCACTAAATCCAGTGTTAACTGAAGACTGACAAAGGTAGCAACAAAAATGATGACAGTTAAGAATGATGGTCGACGCAAAAGCAATGAAAAATTGCAGATACCAAGGTTCAGAAAACATTTCTTTGTTTCACCAAGTACATTAAGTATGCATGTTACGACACACGACTTATTGCATTATGAAGAGTCATATTAGACTCAACCGTGTCTATTCGTTATCCAGTCTGCACGTTATTACTGTATCGTGTCTGTACTCGATTGGTCATCCAGTGATAGGTCTTGAGTTCATCGGTTAATATACGGGTTTATCTCTTGTCCACAGGCACCCTCTTGGGTATTTATGAATAATTATAATTTATATTATCATTTAAGTATTAATGTCAGTAATTTCAGTTATTTATATTTAATTATATATTAACATTATTATTTTATAATTAAAGACATCCATTGTGTGTTGCAACAAACATACATAAGTGTCGTTCTGGCTGATGATCTTAACCGGGACTTATTTATCGAACTCAGGCCCTTGTGCTTGCAAGGCAAGCACTCTAATCACTGAGCTAAATCCCCAGCCTCTGTGCTTATATTAAAGTTTCATGAAAAATCATGCTAGGACTTGTTTTTCCTTTCAGGAAAAATAAGTTTGATAACATAATTTTATATTTGTGTGTTTTCCTACATTGTCCTCTTTTCATTTTGTGCCACACTACTTACTAAAGCTTTCGGCTTATGATGGAAACATACGCTGCCTTTCTTCTTTTGAGCTTTGTCACTATTCTTTCTTCTTTGCCTACCTGTCCTTATTCCTTTTAACATTTTTATATCCTTTGTTTCTTTCTTTTGCACACCATTATACTCTTCTTGGAAGAAAGTAATGAAAGATGTATTTACACATGAAATTAAACATTTCAGCAAAATATTCTTTTTATTTCTTAAAGTAGTAATTAAGTCAGGTTACAAAAGCTATGGACAGTGGCCTAAATAATTTGAAACAAAGCACACAAAAATACATAAAATTTTAAGAATTTCATGATATTTTTGTTTTCTCATTTTTATAAATATTTTCTAAAATTATGTTGCAGAAATAATTTATTTTTGAAACTTTTGATTCTAGGTTATCAACCTGGTAAAGTTTATCTGAGACAATTAAAAATATTAAAAATAGTGTTTTCTATAGTATACAACTCAAATTTATTGAGTTATAATTATATATTTCATATAATTTTATTTTAATGACTGTTATAAAAATATTACAAAAGCTAATGGTGAATATCTATCTTCTATTATAACCATTCAATCTGAACAATGGTTAAAATAATATTTATTACTATATGCCATGGAGTTTATGAAGAGATTTTAAATATGAAAACAAAATTCTATATCTTTACACTTTGGGTAAGGGCTGCATTCCTACCAAAAAAAGATTCCTTTTCTTATTACAGGAAATATTCTTTTTTTCTATATACATTTACTAAAAAATTTGATCTATAAAATTAAAAGAGCAAATAAAATAATTTTACGATTCTTTTGCCTTTCCTCTTTAATAAGTATGAAGATACACTCAATAGAGGTTCATGAAGGTTTCACAAATACTAGGTATTTTTGTCTGATTAGTCATTTTCTGATGACTATGACACTTGCTTTAGGAAATATAGCTTTTCTGTGTTTCCTTTAAATAGTAACATCTTCTTACTCAGCTTTCCTGTCACTGAGATGTAATACCTGCCAGCCACAGTTTAAAGGAGATTTAATTTGCCTCACAGTTTTGGGAGACTGAGTTGATAGCTGACTGGTTCCAAGACAGAGACATCACGGAAGAAGCACGAGGTGGAGCAAAGATACTTAGTTCTTGCCAACCGGTCAGCAGAGCACAGGAGTAGTGCCAGAGAGGAGGGGACCAGGGATCACACATACTACCTAGGCTGGCCCTCCATGCCGCACCCAGATACAATCAGATGTGTGCATTCTTAAGCCTTTGGGCAGATCCTAAACCAGTCAAGTTGACACAGCTTCTTTCTCTTTTACATCAGCACTCCTACTTTCGCAACTGATTCTAAAAGCTATCCCTTTGCAAAACAAAACAAACAAAGACAAAAAAACAAAAAACAAAAACCACAGTAAAATATTTCATTTCATGTGAGGTTTCCTGCTTGCTACCTTATGCCCACTACCAAAGGTTCAAATATATTCTATTGAAATGGCTAAAGTTGTGTTTGTGTATTTGTATCCAGATAAGTTTGAATTTTCATCTTCTATGTTAGGTAGTATCTGTAGATTTAATGACCAATTTAAAAGAAACATCTATGAACCTTTTCAAATCACTTCTGATTCTGTTTTTAAACACATTTTTAGGCATTTTTCAAGAAATGTTAGTGATCATAGAGGACACCACACAATAAAGACACCATTAACACTGGTAATATTTACAGATTTAGAAATATTACTAAAAACTGTGGCTGTATCAGAGGCTCAGGTATTTGAAGGCAAACACATTTTTTCTAAAGGCAGAAGAAATAAAATGGAAAATAACACATATGATATTTTCTAAATGTGCGTGTGTTCCCTTGGGATTCAATTTCTGTTGGTATTCATGGAAATTTAAAGATTGAAATTTCTTCCTAGATACTTTCTTAGCCTTAAAAGTGTAGACGCACCTTTTTATTTTATTAAAGTATAACAAGTAACTTAATTCTCTTGACCTAATAGGTAATCTTTAATATATTTTTAAGTAGTTGATGTATAACTTCTCATAGGAAAGTAGGATAAACAAAAGACAAGATGACAGCCACTATTTTTCTTACAGAATTTCAACTTATAATCCCTAAAAATAATATATATGTTGAATTTTTAAAGTTTAGCTCAAAATTTCTTCCCCCAAATTCTCAAATATACTCATTGTTTTGAACTGAAGGTGAGCCTTATTTCTTGGCTTCCAATGCATAAAACCAAATGCACATTTTTATCAGACAAAGCATGTATGTTGTTCGTGATATTGTTTACATATTTATGTTGTTGGTATCCTTGCCTACCTGAACTTTACTATAAACTTAAGGTCCAGTTAAGTTCAAATGAATTTTAACATGTAACCATGAAAATAAGTCTTTTAATTCCATGTTTTCCAGAATGCATTCGATTTTGACTTGTAGAGACAAATTAGCTTTTTCTTGTATAGGAAAAAATAAATTATAGTCTAAAATATCAGGAAAATTACAAATGTATGTGATTTTCCCCACAGCTGAAATTTGTATCAGAGTAAATCAACTCAACAATCCCAATCTGCTAATGGTCTCATTTAAGCTATTTATAACAACTTCATAGCTGCCTATAATCAACTTCACAAACTTAAAAACAAAACAAAACAAAAAAAAAAACTGTCAATTTGTCTCCTCCCAGGGTTATAATAATTTAGAACATCTTTTGATTTAAACAAATGGTGAGTTTATCCACATTAACAGCTCCCACACTAAGTGGACTGAGGCAGTACCTCAATAATTAACAATTTGCCATGTAATTTCCCCCTTACCATAACTAGGTCCAATAAAAAAAAAAAAGAAACATAATTCAAATACACCAGCAGAATGACTTTCTCAAAAACTATTGTGCCTTTCCTCTTTCTTCGGAAGCACCCATATGGGCTTAGGTCTGTCCCTGTACTCTAAAATTCATATTAATTGCATAATGTATTTTTTTAAGATTAACTAAGAAAGCATATGGGAAAAGATTTAGCACATGGCCAACAGTGCATTCTATTAAAAAAAAAAAAAGGTATCTTTTACTTTCTTTCCTTTTTTATCAATGAATCATCCATACTACTTAGTAAAAGTTTGCTTCTTGTTGTTCCTATTCCACAATTATCTTCACCTATTTACTATTCCATGTAGACTTTTAACAATTTAGTATATATGATTGCAATACGCAGTGAATAATTTCATCATGGGGAACTGATACATATTCACATCAAATGTGCTTATATGATTTCAAATAAGAAATTAGTGAACTTTGCTAAAGGAGAATTGTTTGCATTGTAATTTGTAGTGTGTTTTAATAACATTAATTTGTATTTTTACTATGGAAATGACTGTGTTAATGAATCCACTTTTTCAGCTTAGTATACTCATTTTTCATAAATTTTCTTTCTGATAGTTGTCAAGAAAAATAAGAACTGAGATAGGTCACCTGCCTGAAATGTCACACTACAAGCCAGTGACAGAAGATTTAAAACTTACAACTTCAGAAATTCAAAGTAGAGTTTAGCAATGTCTCTTACAGTAACACCAGAATGAAGGATGAGTTAAAAACAAAACGAAACTTTAAAAAAATTCTCTCTCAGACCTACATCACAGCGCTGTAGACGGCAGGAGGAGGCTGCGCCGCTCTGTCAATCAGGATGAGGAAGGCTGATCCGCTCAGAGTGGTATTTCTGCCCCTTGGGAGATTCTCTTCCATATCTCATCAGTGAGATCTTACAGATGCCAAGAAAACATATTGTCCAGTAGGATAACCTGAGTCAGAGGAGTGATTTAGCCTCTTCCATTTTAGTTTAAAGCCTACTCTGAAGCTTCTTTTCCGTGAGTTTCTGCTCCAGGGCATCGGGATTGAAGAAAACCAGTAACAAGAAACATTTAGTTCCGTGGTTATCTGGTACCACCCGACAGACTGTATGGTTAAGATTAAAGCAATTTAGGAAAGAAGCTCTCCCCAAAATTGAAGAAAGGAGCAAATAAACCAAAGAGAAACTAGAAAAGGATGGTTTTAATTTTCTCCGTAGTTTAGAGAGAGGCAACATGTGAAATATTGTAGAGTAAGTAATAATATTAACAATGCTGGCAGCCAGTGCTCTGTGCGAGCTGGAAACTGAGTGCCTCTGTTCAGCCTGTCATTGTGAGGCAACTAGCAGTTCACGAAGTGTGAGTTTTACATTTTTATGAAGCACAAAAGGGAATGTGAGAATGTCTTAATACATTATACAATTCTTTTAAGATGTTAGTGGGTTATCATCGTAAGAAAACAATACAAGCTGATTAAAAATTAAAACAGAGACTTCTTTCTGAAAATGAGCTTGTGCTAATGTAAATATTTAAACTCTTCCCTTTCAGTGAAAGTTTTCACTCTTTTTTGGGAGAATATGTTCACTGTTTCTTAGGAGACAGGGAAGGAGAAGGAAATGAAAGTACGAACTGAGTTTTTGGGGAAAAGTTTATCTCATAGATACGCACCAGAGAACAATCTCAAAGGCAGTCATGTAAAGATAGTCGGTGCTTAGCATGTACGTGGAGGATAAAGAGACCTCTCTGTTAGGTACAGTCCACCCGACTCCTACTCTATACCTATATTAGCTAAAAACTGATAGTTATTAAAAATAAACGGTATGTTTTTAATTTTTAGGAGCTAGAGTATCACTGTACTTGAGGGATTGCTTTTATCTTGGTTCCAAAGAAACCACTATTTAAAACCTGTGTGTAAGCACAGAAGCAAAACACCAAGGCAAAAATTAGAGCTCTCTGAGAGAGTGAAAAACAAAAGTCACTTAAAGAAATGATTATTTAGGTAAGTATAGAAAGGCATTTAAAAAAAAAAAATGGAGGGAAGCAAACTACCAGAGGAATGAATGGGTTAATGATGTATTTTACTATATATATGAAAGTTGTACACAGCATTGAGACCATCTTGCCTTACAATAGAAATTGACAAGCCCTGTTATTGAATGCTGTGTAATTGTAGTGCTCTCTAATGCTCAGATAGTGTGGAAACCATACTAAAGCATGAACCAAAGAGAAATTGAATGAGAACTCACACTCTTTAATGTCATTATGTAAAGTTTACCAGAATCTGATCAATTCCTAGCAATAACCTTTTATTACTTATTAGTTGAATACTACCTGTAAGTTTTTAATTGTTTGATGTAACTTACCATAAATGTGCAAGCTCAAACTCCCCTTATTTTTCAAATAACTCTTCTGTTAGCAAAATCTTTCATTGCTCAGCTAGTGAATAAGTGAGTAAATGAATAAATAGCAGGTTATCAGCGAGTGTTGTTTTTACATTCTTTTCCTACTATCTCTTTAGAGCTTGCTGATGTAACCTGGACATGGAAGTTAAGAAAACTTGAATTTGACAGTAGAGCACCTTCAATTTTATACCCTTCTTCCTTTTGTAAATGGAAATGATCTCATGGATGGACACTTTTCTTGGAAGGAGAGAATAATGACTCCTTCCCCCCATCACATCATGTATGGAATCCACCACAAAACCTAAATGATTCACCTTCATTCACATACGTTTAATTTCCCTATATTTTAGTGTTTCTACCAACCCAAAATTAACCGAAGTTCTTGTTATTTTATTCGTAAATAATTCTGAAGGTAACCAAACTAATATCCTTGTCTAAAATTTGACTCTATATCGCAAAAGCTTTGGTCTTCTTAAACCCAGCTTTCCTACTTCCTCTCTGTTCTGACATGTTTAATCAAGCAATTTCCCCTAGAATGAATTAAAATTTGTTTAAAAATCATTTAAGTTTTCATTGCCTTATCTCCAAACTTATTTTCCAACTTGCCCCCTTTACTTAAGCTAAACATTCACATTTGGTAATCACCATATGTTGCATGAAACTGTTTCCTCTCTGAGTAATTTAACCAGTTTTAAAGTTTTAACTTTAAAGATCATTCTAATTGCAATCTGGAGAATAGCTAGGAGAAGTGAGGCTGACAGAAAGAAAACCGTGTACAAATCAAATGCAATAGGGAAGTGAAATAAACTAAGGTAGGAATGAGGAGTTAGCAAGAACTAAGGCAATACGATAGTGGAACCTCAAACATAGTGTTATTTTGATTGTTCAACTTTTCTTTTTCTAGATTAGGCTTATGTGTTTCCTTATTTTCTTGACTCTCTGGACACAATTGCTATTTTTCTACATTTTTGAAATACACTGTTAAATTCTTGTTAGACACAAGTGAAGTATGGACATGAGGCAGTACATGAGTAACACACGTGAGTGCCAGTTTTGGAATTTGGTGGTCGTAGAAAAGCTTACATCTTCTTTGACTCCCTCTCTCTAGTTTGAATCTGCACTGATTGTCCAGGTGGGTGTCCAGCTGCATCATACAGATGATAGATCTTGTCATTTCCAGGAGATGCAATTTTTCCTGGTTTATTTTCTGATGTCGATTTGGTTTTTCATGCAACTTGACTCCGATAGCTTCATGAAAAAGAAAACATAAGAAATAATGATTTTGAGAGCTGTATTTTTGTAAATGTCTTTATTTTACCTTGATACTTGATAGATCATATATGATGTTAATAAAATAATCGTGTTGAAAATAAATGTTCTTTAGGAGGATTTTCTTTTATGTCTTCTTTCAATGTGGCTTTGATAAATTAACATCATTGTTTAATACAATTCTTTTTGTGTATGGTCTTTTTCATTTTCTCTCTAATGCTCTTAGAATCATTACTTTTTCCTCATGTGGCTCATGATTTTTGTGGCATGTATTAGTTACCTTTCTAGAGCCAATGGTTTGTAAGACAGCAGATTTAATACAGGACATTTGTGAGTTACAACATTCGCACACACAAGCCAAATGCAGGAAAAGTGCCAGATGTCTGTCTATGTACCGGAGACCGAAACGTTCTAATCAAGGGCTGGGAGCCCACAGCACTGTCCCATGTATGTCTACGTCTGCAGATGATGGCTGAAGACATCTTTACTGGAACCAAGATACAATGCTCACAGCAGAAATGATGACCAGAGCTCCCCTGAAGCAACAGCAGCCATCCTCGATGAGAGTAAGCCCCTGAACTCCTTCTGCAGCAAGAACAGCTGAGGCCCCTTTGGGAAAACCAGCCACAAAAGAGCTTCTCCTGGGATACAGCCCGCCCTTATCTTCTGCTCCCTTTCTCCTTTATGTTGCATCAGCAGCAATCCTCAGGTGGATCCTCTACACTCAGAAGTGCACCAACTCAGTCCAGCTGGACATTCTGACTCAAACTGACCACAATAATAAGTCCATCACATGGCAGTTATATGTTTATACAAGTATCTCAAAATTCTTTGTCCAGGTACTAAATGTCTTCTTTAAACTGGTCATTCCATGTATTTTAACTTTGAAAATATTTATGGAATCATTCATTTTATAATTTCTATCCTTCTACGGTATCAATTTCCCTAGCACTTTCATTATTAGAATTTTTAGATACCAAGGAATAATCCTCTGGTTTTCTAACAATTTATTTGATATTATTTGACATCACCCCCTAATTCATTTTTTTTTTTCTGAGTGCTTTCCCCAAATAATTATTCAATCATTTAAATTTATGAAATTCATAATACAACAAATCAAATTAAAATTGTGGAGTTTTTGTTCTGATTGTATATTTATTATTTTTGTTTTGAGAATTGATGTACTCTGTCCTTACCATGGTCTTTGCTCCATCCATGTGCATTTTTGTTTGGTACTGAGTTCCTCAGGTGTGTTAAAATTCTTAGCTGTCCTTTTATAAAAATTTGTGAGTCATTACCCATGCCATCTAGAAGCTTTATGTGCCTAAGTGGAAATTGCGAGTGAATGAATTTTATGAAGAAGTGATCCCCAAATACCAATAGATACATATTTTTCTCTTGGCCTGTCATTATCTTTGGAGAAGAATGCAGGTTTTTCCATTTCTAGGAATAAAAAGATGTACATATACACAAATGTGCAAGCACAACACACACACATGCATGTTTTCAGCTTTGATAAGAATGCATGACAACAGGTTTCTCCTTTTCATCTCACAGGTAGAGTTTGATGTAATCACTATCTTTAGAGTGTAGCCCTTTGCACACTTTCTGTGGGTTCTGAATCTGGTGATCCAGTCTCTCTAAATTAATATCTCAAGGGCATAGAAATCTCCTCTCTTACAAGGTGGATTTGGGTGGGTTCAGTTTCCAAAATATTTTTGCTCCTTCCATCCCACACTCTGAGTTGTTTGTGCCTCCACTTTGCATCCATTTGAGGGGACTCTGCCTGACAGACTTAAACCTTAGGCCCCCTTCTCGCCAACACTTAGGTTTCATCTCCATCCACTGTGTTATGTCGGTGATCACTTATCCCTCAGTTTTCCTTTTTCCATAATTTATTGACAGTTACGAATTTTTAAATTTGTATTTTTGGTAATCTCATCTATTCATCTTTTCAGGTCTGTACCATTTGAAATTCTAGGTTTGTCATTTTAATGTTTTTGCATTTTATGGGTTTTTTTGTGTTTTTTTTTTTTTTCCTAGTTGATGGGTATCGAATTCAAGGTCTTGTGCTTGCTAGGCAAGCAATATACCACTTGAGCTAAATCCTCAGCCCCTTTTTTGCATTTTATTTTTTACAAAATTGACTTAAAATCCCATGTTTAGTCAAGAAAACTAGAAAATAAAGTAGGAAGTTTGAAAAGTTCGGCAATGAAAGAAGCGACCTGAGGTTGGTGATGCAATACAAGCAGGATGGTGACAATGATGTGGGTAGGGTATTTAGGGGCTTGCGACCATGTTATTGTCCTAGATAGAGGACCAGATTGAACTAACTGGCTTCCAATGCACAGGCGATCCAACCTAAAATATCAACATTAAAAGCACAATAATGATGGTAGATTTCAATTTTTAAACAGGAGTCAGATGTTTCACTACTGAGAACATCATTAATATTTTTAATACATATTACTTTTTTCAACTGGCACATAAAATTCTACGTGTCTCTGTGATACACCGTGACACTTGTTTAGATCAGGTAATTAGGACACACATCACCTCATTTATTATTTCTTCATACTGGGCACATTCAAAACTTCTCCAAAACCTGTTTTTAAAACTACAGTTAATTGTTGTCAAACACAATTATCTTCTGTGCTATAGAACATTAGAAGTTATCCTTCGTATTTGTCTGCACTCCTATCCCCAGTAACCATCTTCTTCCCATCTCCCCACACACCCCTTTGCCAGATCCTGATAAACACTAACCTACTCTTTACTTCTATATTTCAGCTTCCACATTTAAATCAGAACATGCAATAATTTTCTTTGCCATGGTTTTTTAAATTATTGTAACTCCACAGATAGGTCAAAATTACTCAAGAAACTTAGGCTTCATATGATGTAAATAAAAAGTCATGGAATGAAGTTGGAAAAAGAGAGCTCGAGTTTTTATAATCTCAAAGTTGAAAAGGAATATATAACATCTTCAGTATTAACCTTAGAATTCTAACTTTTGATAGAAACTAATTAACTATCAACCCAAATTAATGAAACAGCTTATGAATTGGTCTTTGAATCTGAGTTTGTCCATTTAAATTATTTTTCATTTTATAGCAAGAAAACCTACAGAAAGTAGTGGTCTTGAAACATTAAACTATACATATATATATGTGTATGTGTATGTGTGTGTGTTATATGAGGAAGAAATGCAAGCAAATGTGTGCCTGGTTTCTTGAACCGTTCAGTGGAAGGTCCTCACAGTTCTCAGGGCTCCATGTACATGTGGCATAACAGGTGCACAGTGCCCCACATGTAGGCGCGTCTTGCACTTTGACTATTGTTTGTTTAGCTTTTGCCATCTTGAAAGTATTAATAGTTTTTTTAATAAAGAGCCCCACATTTTCATTTTGTTCTGAGCTTTGCAAATTATGTAACTGCTCCTATTCTTACTTCGTAGAGCTACTCTGAGGGCTCAGTGAAGCCACACAATGCTCAGCACAATGTCCTGTGAATAGGAATCCTAGAATAACAGAATCCTAGAATAACAGCTGTGAGCCTTAGTACTATAGTTATTATTATTGTTGTTGTTATTAGTGTTATTAATCAAACTACTTTATTTGATAGCATTCAGTTACACCATGCTCATTACTCTTTCTTTCTTCCGCATGGAGTTGTGGATTTCTTATTTTGTAATAGATAATATGTGAGGAAATGTCCCATTTACCTATATTCTCAATTAGAACGTAAAATTCTTGGGAAAAAAAGAGAGTACATCCTATTCATTTTAATACCTTCATGTTTCACAAGTACATACACTCCACAATTATTTATTGCAAAAATAAGTGACAGAATATTTTTGAAAGTATACTATAAGCTATAATTACAAGTCAAATAAAACTGCCTTTCAAAATGCGTTCATTTTTCCTGATTTATTAGCACCTGCCTGTAACTTCAGAACCCTGTGAGGCCAGTACAGGTGGACCACAAGTTCAAACAGTCTAGGTAAATTACTAACTTAGCAAGACCTTGTCTCAAAATAAAAATAGAAAAAGGTGGAGGGTGGGGGTTTAGTGTAAAGGGTTCAATTCCCAGTACTGCAAATAGTAATAATAAATAAAGTAAAATAAAACACAATTACTTTAATATTGTGTGGAAGATGGCTATTTAAAAGTAAATTTGTTACTACCCACATACCAACTCCTCTAGAAAATATTTGTAAAAGCATGATCTTTTTAAAACATTGTAAGGTGTGTATCTATTGGGAATTACATGAACTTCTCAAATTTTACATGTTTAATATTGACAGGTCACAATGCAATTGTATTACCAATTGTATTATCATGCAAAAATGAAATCCCAGGGGGCTGGGATTTAGCTCAGTGGTAGAGTGCTTGCCTAGCAAACACAAGGCCCTGAGTTTGATCCCCAGCACCTCCCTCCCTAAAAAAGAAAAAAAAAAAAAAAAGAAAGAAATCCTTTAATTATCCTCCTTATAACATGTTACTTGTAATAGCACGATGTTATGGTGTCCAGTGATACATGATATTTAAATAATTAACAAGTTTTTACATCTTTCACCACAATGTACAAATAGCAAATGATAATTGTGCTCAGTCTCCTAAGTAGATGGTACTTGTCATACCAAGGAAAGTGTAAAAAACTTTATTAATTTAAAACCATTTTCCATTTAGAAGCTCAGTATTTAACAGGAAACACTTCCAACAAAGAGAGGGGCATGATCAAATTCATGGTTCTATTGAAAATAAGACTTTTTAGGTATATGAAAAAATCATGGATTTAAAGTCAGATTTTTTTTTCCTTCAGTTCTTGCAGACTCCATCTTCTCAATAGATTATTCAGTGTTGATATGCTGATATGTTTAGAAGGTGTTTCAATTTTCTAAATTGGGTAAAATATTGTAGCTTAACTAAGTGGATTTGATCACTTGAGAAATTGTAATTCTCTTGGTGGTTCTGCATATAGACTGGTCTACTTGGAGTTCTTTCCTTTTCCCCCTGCTCTGTTTTGCCACAGAATATTTTTGTTTTTTGTCCTGGAAATGAAACATAACTGTGACTTGACTCTGGATATGGAGCTTCCCCATTTTATTGGCTTAGGCACATTGAACCACTTTGATTTTATGTCCTCGGTGCAAAATGGAATCTAATAATACTTGTAGGACAGAGTCATAGTGAAGGGAAATGAGATGAGATACATTAACATATGAATAAAATGCTTGCCAAGGAAGATAATGGCTTAATATCAGGATAGTAATTATTCTTCTTTTTAAAAGGCAATCAAAATTTTGAAGCTAAGAAAACAAATACAGTTTTCTAAAAGAACGCAGCAACAAATTTGAGTCCATCTAATATAAGTGACTTAGACATTTATTAATGATCCTCTGACAGTACGTGGAACAGTCTGACAGAGATAATAGTTATCTTTTGTGTGGTGTACTTGATGTTTTATATTCTTTCTTAATAATCTTCACAGAAGCTTTAGTAGTTAACATAAATGTACGTATAAAGAAATAGAAGTCCTCAAAGCATTCGGACTTTAAAAGACCAATTGGAGAAATTCCAGAATAATGGGAAACTTTAATCAAATTGCCAATCAAGTGAAATTGGCTTGAAATTTAAATAAAGTGAGGTACACTTGTAATCACAATTTTTTGGCAGTGGATGTGGAGATAAATTTAGAAGAAATAAATCTGTTTTTGTCTGTGAAAATGATAAACATATAGAATATAATCCAATGCTTAAGAAAATACACAATAAAGTGAAACTAAAAATGTCGAACTAATTAATTGCAATGCTTTATTACTGTAAACAGACGCTATTTTTCTCATTTGAAGTAGGTTGGAGAATTGAAAACCATATCTGTTTAAACTAGGTACATGTAACTATGTGCATTGCCAATGTACTGATTATATTTGTTCAAATAATAGATTCTGGTTTTTAGAGCTTCAGACTTATATGTAGAGGAAGAAAGTTTGCTTAACATGACCTATAACAGTCAGCATTAACATCATCTGTGGCCAGCAGGGTACTGTGAGACTATTAGAATGTATATGTGACCTTGAATGGGTATGTTAAAGACTATTTAATTTGAAATTTATTTTAAGTAGATTTAAAAATACTAGTTGTTTTGATAATGCCAGTTTCCTCCTTTTTCCCTCCTATTTGAAGTCAGCAACCCAATTTTCATTTTATACAAAAAACATGAGATGCTGAAATTCCAAAAAACAGTAATTCACAAACTTCTATTTTGTATGAAAGTCTTATTCAGTCTTTCAATAACAATGAAGTTCTTTTATTGCAAAGAAAAATGAATGTAAATGTGAATTTTTGAAAGAACACCATGGATATATTTATATAGGCAAAGCCACGTACTAAGCTAGTAGGGAAGTCTATGAATGCACAAATGTCTTAATTGCCCTGGTTGAGAATTTGTAAATATATTTTTAAAAGTTATTGTTGCTTTGAGTTGCTATTTAAAATACAATCACAAAGTGCTTTCGTTCCCACACAATTTGAAAATGTTTAATATATGTGAACAGAAATATTCTGTTATAGTTAATATAGCCATGTGAAAAATAAAGAAATAACTGGTACAGTTAGACTAGAGGATTGATAAAAATTATGCTTCATTTCTTTCTGAAGCAAATGTTGCATCAACAGAAATTACTCATGCTAGCTTTTCATCTATAAAGAAAAGAGGAATGATAATTTTTCACTGTGACATGCTTTCCAACTTGCAAAATTAGTAAAGTAGTATAAAATAGAAATGATATAATTCACTGAGCTCTGTAAATCAAGTATGCATTCATTTCTAGAAAAGTTTTCATTAGAAACCATCTATGATATTTGTTAGAAAACGATGATCAACTTTTTAAGCAATAAGGCCAATTTTAAATGTGTTTGTTTTGATTCTATACAATATCCACCTTACATTTCATGAGTTTTACCTTTTTTGTATCTTGATCAGGCAAATATAGACTATCCTTGATAGCAATTGGTTATGTTACAATATTTGAGTTTATTATGGTGTGAAAGGCATACAAATTCAGTAGAAACTGTACTTCTACTTTTAAATTTTGATCTTTTTCTTGGCTGCCTTATGTGGTACCATAATAGCTGACAGTCCTCGGCCGTGCAGATCACATGTTAGACAACTGGTAGTATACAGTTTACTGTCCTGCTAAGCTATGATGCTTGGTGGGTTGGATGTATCAAATGCATCTCACCTCACAGTTTTGTTTTTTTTTTCAACTCATGATGCATTTACTGCGATATAAACTAATCATAAATCAACAAATATATTTATTAGTTGGCAAAATTTATCCTGAGTTCTAAGTGAGCAAAAATGAGTACGGCACTATTGTGTCAATGAGCTTACATTTAGGAGGAAAATGTGGATGTGAAATATAACTCCAGTAGAGTAGGATTAAACTTAAAAAAAGTAGTTTTGGGTGGATTGCACCCAGAAGACATTTGGATTGTGTTGTTTTAACTTTTAAGTTAAAAACATGTTTGAAGAAACAACAAATAAATGTCAAGTGAAGAAACAGTTTTGTTTGCATAGACAGCTACTCTTTCCAAGTAATTGAACTATGAGGTATGACTGCAGAAGATTATTATGAAAAGTAAATAAATCATTCGCTAGTCAGTTCAAGGGAAAAAAAATCAAATATGTGCCTAAAGATGTTATAGGCATTTATTTTGTTATAGGAAAGAAAGAATATAATTAAACTATAAAAGCAAAAATATTTTTTTAAATATACATTTAATGAAAACAAAATAAGCAGGGTAAAATTATCTTTTGGCATGCTCACAAGGAAAATCATATTTTCTAAAAGTATAAATGTGTACAGACATCTACAGTTCCATTTATTGGTTATAAATGGAACTTTTAAAAAGAAATAAGAGACATTTGCAGTGTGGAAATATAAATTGGTTATGAACAATCTTAAAAATTAGAAGTCATCAATATTACTCACATGTTTACAAGAAACATGTAAGAATAATAAAAATCTCTTTATCCTTCTGTATTAAATCTTATGTAGTGACAATACAGTATTTTGTAGCATGGATTATTCTATTTTCAACAGGAAAGTATAGTGATCACTTTCTGGTAGTATATTAGAAGTACATTACAGTATTAGAAGTATGAGAAGTACATTACTGTTTGGAATGGATTTTGTAAAGATTTATAAGCCACTTGATGATGTTCTAAAAAACCCTACTATAATTACAGAACTATTTTTTATATTTGTTATTGATAAATTTATAAAATTTTGGAAATAGAAAATAGATAACATACTAACAATTACTTGATGTATGAAATACAATTTTGAAATATTTGACTTTGTTATATTAAAATTATTTATATAATCATTAAAATACTTTGCATAGTCAATGTTCAAGTACATATTTTGAAAAAAGTAACAATTTATTTTAGTATATGTGCTGCCAAAGTGAGCACAAAAATAACAATTTATGAAAATTCTCAAAAGTCCAAATATAATAATGTAGCTTATTTTCAGGTTTAAATGAACATTTCAGGCTCTCGACACATTACCTAAATTCCAAACTATACAAGACTGTGGCATTTGCACCTTTGCATATACATGTCAGTAACACAATAGTTATCAAAACTTGGCTTTTTTTAGGTTGTGTTCCTGCACGACACATTAAGAACTGTAAGTTATGAAACATTTACCAAGTACTATTTGCCTAGTTTCAAAGATTAACTGTAGAATGGAGTGATTTAAAGAAAAATGAGCTTCTCTGTTTTTTATGAACTCAATTATAATGACAGAGGCATAAAAAATTCAATAGGTTTTAAGACACAAAAATGACCACAAAGAACCCTAGAAAATACTCTCCTTCAAGTAGGTAAATACAACAACTTAATGAGTAGTGGCCTAACTCCTATCGTTTCCTCAGAGTACCCATAAGCCCTCATCACATTAAGCATTTTTACCTTGTCTTTCTGGTCCCAAATTCCCTAAAGTGAAGAAAGGTCACTGAAAAACCTTTCTTCATAAATTTACTGTAGCGTACACATGTCCAATTAGCTTAAGCAACATTTCAATTCACTGAAATTGTGCAGACATATATTTAAAAAAGAGTCATTTATGAAATCACCAGGAATTCAAAATTTCATTTTATGTCCATATTTATGTTGCCATCGTTTATTGTTATTTCTATTTCTCCATTGGGTCTTAGTGTTAACAATTATCTCTCGGCTTCCAGCAAAATTTGGTAAAGTCCAATTCTAAGCCCAAAGTCTCTGAGCAAAAGAAATAGATTCTGAAGAAACTGTTGAACAGATTCTAGTTCTTTTAGAACTTTTGAGTCTTATTTATTTTGACTTTTCTCTTCTAAGACTACCTTAGCCATCCACTGAAAATATCTGGATGATGTTTCAAAAAATGTGTAAAAGTTCCGTGTTACTTTGATCTGCAGGAAAAGAATCATGGCATCCTGGGACACAGAGGTGATAATCTCCTTTATGTAACTCTGATGAACTGCATCAAAATGCTATTCAATTTTGGTTGCCTCAGTAGCAGAGAAATTCAGACAGATTGGAAAGAGTTCAGAGAAACCTCAAAACGACTGAGGATATCTAGTGGCATTATGAGGAGAAATTCTAAAAATAGGAAAATACTAAACCAAATGAAAAAATGAAGTATTTGTTCCAATAACAACTAAAAAGTTACAAGAAGATATTCAGAAACCTGATTCAAATAATGTGGAAGAGATAAATCACATAGTATTTTTTTTAATTAAAATAGATAGTATAAATATTAGGGAGATATCTAAATTCCTAATAAGTGATAATAGATTTAACAGCCAGTTTTGAGGTTAGTGGCTTAGTCTCACAAATAACATATCCAAAATAACAGGTATCTATTTTACTTTAAAAGTCACATATTGACACAAGAAATCCTTATTATGTTGGGTCTCATTCTTCACACGAATTCAGTCTTTTCTATTTCAAATAACTGTACTTTTGTGGAAACACTATTGAATGAGAATTTGAAAAAGGAATCAAAACAGAATTTTAATTAACATGACTTATTCTAATGATAAGCATGAAGAAACTAGCAATTTTTAATGAATGTATTTTCTCGATCCCCAGAACCCCTCAAAAAAGTAAAAAAAAAAAAAGTTGTTAATTTATTTACTCTTTCAGTTACTGTATTTATTTTTTAAGTGGTCAGTACATCCTTAAACTGAAGTGAATTTGTTTGAAAATGGCAGTTTGACGTCTGGTGAACCAACATGTAACAGCAAAATGATGGTTTCCTTATATTAATTTTTGACCTAGCCGTTTAAAGAAAATGTGAAGCGAGTGTACTTCAAGATAAAAATTCAGGAATGAAACCAAAAATAAATGAAAAAAATCTTTCTCGGAGTTCTGGTGTGGCTTTGGATTTTTTCATTTTCTTTTTTTTTTTTTTTTTACTAATATTTGCAATATGAATATGTCTTGAAATTTAAGATGTTCAATATTTTAATGTAATAATTTCAAGTTCAATGACTAACTTATGAAATGCCAAAGAGTGAAAAGAAATTAGTCGTTATAAAAAAAAAATGAGTTCTAGATATATGAAGTCCAGATTGAATTTGTTTTTACTTAGTAGTGATATATTCAAGATGTTTAAAATATATCATCCTTTGCTTTTCTCTCATATATGATTTTAGTTAACTTCAATTCTAAAAATATATCCAAATGAACTCTTAAATACCTCAGAATAGTAGTGTCATATTCATGTTTTCACGTAAATCTCAACTTATCTTGTATTTACAATCTTTGAGCAACACAGTAATTGAGTTACCCTTAATTTTTTTAGAGATAGTTTTTATTAAATATTTTCTAAGCATGACTATTTTAATCTTGAAATTGGAACAATTATTTTTATTAAAATATTCAAAGAAAAGGGGATCCCCAGTTTAAACACAAGGAAAATGAATATGAGTGGTGAAGCAGGTGCTTCATTCTCTTTTTACTCACCTCAAGTATTCAAACAAAACCTATTCATGTCTGGCTGCTCACCTTACAGAAGTAGGTAAATCAAACATCATCAAAGTGACAATGTTTTGATGAATATGACAAAAACATCTGATTCATTGTAGTTTACCTCTAACAAGGGCATCTCCATGTCAGTTATCTTTCATTCATAAAGACTAATAACTCTCCATGGTTATTATATAATATTTCTTTATAAGCACAATTATTTATAATTTTATTTATAGGTGTCTATCTTGAAATTCAGCTAAAACTTTAAATATATAGTGTACTATTTTGTCTAGTCTAGTAAAAACTGAATTACTTCTGAAGTTTGGAGTTTATTCATAGAGATAATTCTATTTATACCTTTGTTAAACCTTAAACTAAGAAAACCAGAAATAACCTGGAGATCCATATTGCCATGTAACTCAGAATATCTGTAGTATTTTAAAATAGTCTTCAGAGTAAAAAAATTTCAAATCAAAAATAAATTTTTAGGATTATAAATTCTGAATTACTCCTACAATTTTTGTCATCTAAGGTTTTTTTTTTTTTATTCTTTAGAAGTGAAGAAATTTTAGTTATAAGACGGAAGCAGTAGTAGAACTAGATTATTTGAACTGAATACATTTTATCTGCCCCATTGACTTTGGCTAAATTGTTTTTTATCTATAAATTCTCCTTCTACTTATCTTTTCCTTTCATTAAAGTTTATTTGTTGATGAACTTAGTTTGTTTTCCCAATTATATTGTAAGGTAAGAATTTTAAATTATCTCTATAGTATTCTTATCCTTTTAAATAATCCTAGATTCTTATCTATAAGATGAGAATACTATAGGATAGTATTCTTATTCTATAGAATAATTTTAAATTATTCTATAGTATTCTTATCCTGACAGGCCAGACTTAGATTTTTTATCAGATACAGGTTTTAGATTTGGAGCCAGAATACTTCATAGGTATTATTTTGTTATAGAAGTTTACCATAAGCTTTCTCTGCTTCCTGTATATTTAAACAGCTAATTTAGATTCCCAAAATAATTCAGGGTTTTATGTGATAAAAAATTATTCTATCAATAATCTTCAACACGATATTTTTATTCATTTATTAATATATTTCCTACTTAAAATTCTAAGGTTAGATGTGCTTTTGCCTACATAAGACATAAAAGATAGTAGTTCTTTTAATGAAGGTATCATGGTAAGGTTTGTGTTGCAGTTTGATGGTTTGAACAGAGGTCTGAAAAAAGATCTGAAAAGGAAAAAAATATGTGTGCATGGAAATCTAGTGGAGTTTGATTAAATTATCAAATAGTCCAGGTGATGTATTTATATATTCACTATGTTGCAGAATATTGTTATCTAGCAAATATTTAATAAAACTTTACAATATACCACATATAATTCTGGGTACCCAGGAAATATATGTGAACAAAAAAGAAAAAAAAAATCTCTAACTTCTTTAAGTTAGAGCGATATCATCCAATTTAATCTCAGAAGAGTATCTTCAACATTCATTTCATTTATGGCAGTATTTTTACTTCTGGCAATACGAACAGTGTGCATGTCTTCAGGCTTGTCTTCTTTCATTCTTCCCAACATAATTTAGATACTGAGAAATGTATTTGCCAGGATAGTGAGTAGTCTCTTTGGTCAGAAGAAACTTTGGGTGAGTAATTGGATGTTTTATATTAACAACATTTGTCTCCCCACAAAGGAAAATTACTAATTTCATGTAATTATTCAAACCCTTCAAGGGTACTGGGCTTCTCTTAATGCTTAAACGCTTAAACATACTGTTATATTCCCAAATACTCGCAACTTACAAATTTTTGCTAAAATTTACATAAATGAAATCAGTAGAATATTTTGGAGGGTGGAGATACTACAGATTTTGAAACTGAATGTATTACGTATATTATTTAGACTTTCTTGTTTGGTGAATTATTTATATTTCAATTTTTAGCAGAGTTCTGATGGCTTGGAACCATCCCATATACAGCTTCACTATATATTTATTTAACATATTTGACTTTCATCTTCAAAAGATTTGGATATAATTGACCTTGAATGAAATAGTGATTTCAGTTTAGCCCCTTAACCATATCACTGAGCTAGAAGTTTCAGGTGACAATACAAACTGAGGAACTTCTGCTCACAGGAAGCCCAAGATTTGCACCGGCTTGCTAAACCAGAGTCAAACTCTGGCCCAGTCAGTTGGATACTAGCACTGCGATTCATTTCTTGTTTTCATAAAAATAATTTCCAAAAATGTATTGTTAAAAAGAGAAAATACATTCAATTGAAAAAAAAAATGTATGTTTATCTTGTCTGTGTACCGAAAAAAAATCATAGTCCACCTTATCAAGTTTTGTTTTTTGTGCTTGTAGCTACCATTGATAAATTAAGTTTTAGAAATATTAAATGGAAAATTTGAGACATATGGCGTTCGAATTTTTCGCTTGTGTGTCATTTTGAGCAGTGCAGGGAAATCTCACACTGTTCTCCATGTCATATGAGATGCGAAGTGTACGTAACCTGTGTTGACGACAGATCCATTGGTTGCTCGGCAGCTTTCCTGGCCACTGTGTTATTGCAGTATTAGGGGTCAACTAAAGATGATTTTAATTACCAATGACCTCAAAGGACAAGTGTAATGACGCTGGCAATTCGGATGTGACAAAAAGAAGCTACAGAGTGCCTCCTTTATGTGAAAAAGTCAAAATGAACTTTAAAAAGAAAAGAAATAGCTGTGTTCTAAGGCTACTAAAACCTATAGGGCAATATAATATTGTGAGAGAGAAGAGACGGAGATCACAGTCATGTGACTTTTGCTACAGAATACTGTGAAATTGATTATTATTAATTGTTGTTAATCTCTTACTGTGCCAAATTTATAAATTAAACTTTAGTACAGTATTTATGTATGTATAGGAAAAAGAAAACATAATACAGGGACTGGTAGTACCCTCAATTCAAGCTTCCTTTGCAGTTCTTGGAACATAGCTTGTATGTGTAAGAAGAGATTACTGGAATTCTGGCACCAAATGAATCCAAGAGTAACTCAGATGAAGCTGATGTATGTGTCTGATTTTCACTTCTATTACCTGTCTGAATAATTCAGCTCTTCACTTGAATAAATTATTGTTGTTACCATCTGATATTAAGGATGCTTTCCCATACTTGATAATAATCACAGAATTACAACTTAAAAGTATACTACATCTTTATTTCCTGTGAAACAACTCACTACAAATGAAAACAAAAATGTGCATCTCCTATGCGAAATATCCCTTATTACTGCAAGTAAATTCTTTCAAACCCTAGCTTTTATGCAGAAAGATTCTTGTTTATTACCCAAGTCTTATTGGAATTTATAGAGAGAAAGCAAAAAGGAAAATTCTTCAGATGGCAATAAAAAATGTACATTCCTGTGGCCCTGTTCTAAAGCAGTTGCAAAAAGAATCACATCAAATTTGAACTTGCCCACTTAGTAATCAATTTGTTCTTTAAAGACAATGATGTATATCTTTAATGATTTTGGTGCCTAGAGAGTGTGCCTTATAGACATTACAATAAAAAGCTGACCATTCTTAAATTGGTCATGTTTAGTAAGTGGCTTACTCCAGTGTTTGAAAATTAACTTTGAATACTATATCCAGATATTCAGCACTAAGTTTTGTGATGCTTACATAATGCGTAAGTAAAATTTAAGATGGTATGATGCATAATTTATCTTCACCTTTCTCCACTGATTCCCCAATTTGAAGAGAATTAACAGGATATTGTATGCACCTGTAATTTGTCCTAACATATTTCACAGAATTAATATCAAGCATAAAACGAGTATTTTACATATAGATTCAGTTGTAATTTTATAATACCCACATAAACTGTACGAGCAGTTGCTCTGAGTGTGTGCTGGTATGGCATGAGAATATATATATATATGTTTGCCGATATCTAGTTACTACAAAAGATTCAAATAAGAAGGCTCTTGAGCTGGGCATGGTGGTCCGCACCTGCAATCTCAGCATTCTGAGATACTGAGGCAGGAGGATACCAAGTTCACAGCCTGGGCTATTTAGGGACTTAAAGACAACCTGTCTCAAAATTAAA